>CABHPP010128673.1:4771-30079 GCA_902168425.1 Peromyscus attwateri | reverse complement strand
TAGGTGGATAGAAGAATGGATGGATGGATGGACGGGTGGATGGATGGACGGACGGACGGATAGACGGATAGTTGGATAGATATCCAGGTGGTCTTGTTCTCCCCAGAATATTTGTGTGCTTTCAGATTCATCATCCCGGGTAGTTGTAACTTTGGCCCAGTGCTCTTACAGCTTTCTCTCAGTGTGGTTTCGAGTAGAATCTGAAGTGTGTCCCCGCTTTGTCCCTGCTTCGGGGTTTGTGTCTTTTTGTGGTAGCAGTCTGTAATCTGTCTGCCCAAGGAGCAAGTCTTAGGTTGCCCACGTTTTATCTGTCATTCTTCTGTCCCGTCTCACCAGCTTCCATGCAGATGCATGTTATTTTTAGTATTACTGTGGAGAGCCTTCTATTTTTCCCCAGTGTTTTTGGTTTTAGTGGAGATCACTGACTTCGGATCCCATTTTGTTCTCACAGGGAGTTTATCAGTAAATTTACTTCTAACTACTATGTTTGTTGTAGCCCACAAATTTCTCAGTTAAAATGCTTTAAAGTTTTGTTCTTTGACACATAGATTTTTGTTTATTTTCAGAATATTCTAGGACTTTTCCAAATATCTTTATGTCAGTAAGTTTCTATTCAAATTCCCATCGTCAGATAGTATGCCTGTGTGACTTGAACACTTTTTAAACTTCCTGAGACTTGTTTAATGTTCAGGAACATACTTGATTTCCACGAAAGCCTCCTGTGCACTTTAAAGAGTGTGTATGAGGCGGCAGCTGGGTACCAGGTTCTGCATTGTTTGGGTGAACATGGTGATAGTGCTGTTTGGGTCAACTGGTTGGTGAGGTTGCTTAGCTTTTATAGATCTTTCTTTTTTCTTTTCTTTTTCTTTTCTTTTTTTTTTTTTTTTGTTTTTTCGAGACAGGGTTTCTCTGTGTAGCTTTGCGCCTTTCCTGGGACTCACTTGGTAGCCCAGGCTGGCCTTGAACTCACAGAGATCCACCTGGCTCTGCCTCCCGAGTGCTGGGATTAAAGGTGTGCGCCACCGCCCGGCTATAGATCTTTCTAGATCTTCTTTTTCTGGCAAATGTTGAGACAGTGACTTGAAGTCTTTAATGGTAGTTAAGGCTATTTATTCTTGCAATTCTATAATGTGTTTTGAAGTTCCATTTTTGGGTGCATAAATGTTCAGCATTGTCATACTTCTTAATGAATTGGCCCTTTATATAAATATAAACTATAATAAACAATATAAACTTGCATTCTTTATCCCTGGTCAATTTCCATACCCAGAAAGCTGTTGATATTAATGTAGCTACTAATGATTTCCTTTTGATTGATGTTGCTATTATCTTTTTATCATTTTAAAATGCTCTGAGGCAATTTATAATTTTTCTTCATCTTTTGTATGGTGTATCTATCTTTTAATTGAATTGTATATATTATTATGGTATGGTTGCTTGTGAAATGTGTCATTTCCTGAGTGGGAGATGATCTGTGCCATCTTTACATCAGATAAAGAATTAATATCCAGAATATACAAAGACTAGGAAAAAAATCATTCTGGAGAAGAACTGTGAAAGTTTTCCTTAATTTGGTTATATTAAGTATTTTTTATAGTTCTCTTTTATATTTATATTTTAGTGATTGTCTTAATTTTATAGCATATGTTTTAACTTATATTAGAACATCATAAAAGATTACAGCCTTCATGTGCAGTGTAAAAATACTGGTTTTCCATTCCTTCCCTCCGAAGCTTCTAAAGCCCAAAATACACTGTTATTTTGGCCTCAATCTTTTAGAGATATAAATAGGAAAAAGTATGTGTTTTTTAAAAAGCCTTTCTTCATATGGTCCCACATTTTCATCTGGCATCGTTTCCTTCCACTTGAATTTTCTGCTTTTGTATTTTTTGAAGTGTCATTTTGCTGGTCATAAATTATTTTGTATGCCTGGAATACAAAGAAATCACAAACATTGTCCCAACCCATCATTTAAAGAGGACTCTTGTGGGTTAAGGTTGTCTAGCTTTGTGTTAAGCATACTTGCTTATTGACAGTGGGGATTGCCCTTATTCCCGGTCTCAGTCTCTGATGGGCCTTGCTGTGTTTTCCTTCTTTTCTGTGCTCGAGGTTTGTTGGGCTTCTTGGATCTGTGGGTCGATAGCTTTCATCAATTTTGGAAAACTTCAGCAAATCCCTCTCACATACCTTTTGGGACCCCACGTACACATGAACTCAAGACCATCCCGTAGCTCCCTCATGCTCTTGCTCCTCAGGTCCTTTCGTAGGTAAGTGCTTTGTACTGCTACATCTTTGGGTCCATTAAGCATTTGTTTTGGGAAGTATAATTCACCACTACAAATTCTCCCAACATCTTTTAAATCTCTGGAATGTTATTTTTCACCTCTGTAGTCCACTTTGAATTTTACAAACATCTTGAACGGTCTCTGTTTAACGTGCCCAGGCTTACTTCTGACTTCTGGAACATGTGTACCTCAGTTAGGATAGTTGCAATCATGTCCTGACTACTCTGTTATCTGTCATTTCTGAGGCCATTTCAACTGGTTGATTTCTTTGACCTCTAGGGCAGCCTGGGCTACATAGTGAGTTCCAGGCTATCCTGGGTTAGAGTGAAACTTGGTCTCAAAACCTAAAAGCAACGACCCAAAAAAAAAAAAGAGAGAGAGAGACAGACTGACAGAAAGAAAGAAAAGGAAGGAAGGAAGCAAAGAAGAAAAAAGGATGAACAAGAAAAACTGAAGATTCTCTAATTCTCTCAAAAACCCTATCCAGCCACAGCTGTGGCTGTACCATCTTTGACAATGGCTCAGCACCTCCCAGGGTTAGGCACCATTTGTCTCTCGTGCTCATGGAGAGACCTTGAGTCTGAAGAATGATGGAGTTGAAGAACATGAAGAGAGTTCTCTCATGGACTGCACTGCACAGAATGCCTGCACTGTTGTGTGAGGGTGGATGCTGCCGTTTTCCATGCTGGAGGTGGAGCCTGTGGCCTCTGGAGTAGTCCATGGTGCTCCTCAGCTACTCCTCATACTACTTTGCTGGGCTGCTTCCTGTTTTCTCAGCTGGTAGTCAGCTTCATTCCTAAAATCCTTTCAGCTTCAAATAACTACCAGAAGGTGGAATACAGAATCTCATTCCATAAATTCTACACAGCAGAGATAGTATATGTGTGTGCGTGTGTATGTATATATGTGTGTATGTGTGTATGTATATGTATATATGTGTGTGTATGTGTGTATGTATATGTATATATGTGTGTATATGTGTGTATATGTATATGTGTGTATGAATATGTATATATGTGTGTATATGTGTATATATGTATGTGTATGTATATGTATGTGTGTATGTATATGTATATGTGTATATATGTGTGTGTATATATATGTGTGTGTATGTATATATATATATATATGTATGTGTGTGTGTGTGTGTGTGTATATGGACCAATAAACCAGGCCCATGCAATGAATACAGTAAAACCCAAATGACTGGGAAAATCAAGCCATTGATTTAATTCTTCCTGTCTCACCGAAGCTGATTACTTAGAAAACATTCCACTACTGAAATGTTTACTATCTCATGGCAATAAGTAAAGAATCAATGGCAAATGTTGGAGTAAAGTCTAAAACCTCAGTCTTTCATTCCATACAAAGCTGTCATTTAAATATTCTGTAAAATAGAATGTATCCTATTAAAGGACAGTGAAATCAGATTTGAAAATATGAAACTCTCCACCCTTGCAAATTTCTCCTATCCACATCTCAAATCTCACATGACATCAGCATGGTTCGTGACATTTGATGGTCTCCATGAAAATAACAACAAAGCTCTCAGTGATCAATCAACCATCCTTCCTGTAGTCTTTGGGAAGATACTGTTTAGCTCCCTGTGTGGATCCTTTCCAGAATTTTTAATCTAAGCATGATTTCTTTGACAATCCAAATTATGGAAATTATTAGCACAGCTAGCCACTTGCCTCCTTCAGCTGATGAAGAATGAGCTAATTAGGGATGCAGAAGTGCATCCCAGTGGTGATTAAGCAGCCGCTTTGGAGTTATTTACACCTCCGGAAAGTGTGCAAAATCTTACACATCTCAAGCGGGTAGCAGCCCTCTAAACTGACACTTCCAACACCTCTGGAAAACTGCAAGTATAAGCTTTATTATTATGAAACTTCATTTTTATATATGGCAAGCGCCCATTTAGCAAAGAAGAGATAAGGTTAGGCTGAGTCACTAGAGAGAAGAGTTACAGATTCCTGTGTTCAGTGGCATGAAGCACAAGTTAATATTTAAATAAAACTAGATATGGGGATATATCTGTAGATATGCTGGTGACTGTGCTCGCGTACACATTTGGTCTTGTAGAGTTAGCAAACAAAGAAGTATGCAGAGTCAAAGGAAAATGAGAATTAGTAGAAAAGTCTGTGATCTTGTTAATATTTCTTATTCAAAGTTATCTTTAATTATTTTAATTTTGAGATTATAATAAAATCATATCCTTCTTCCCTTTCCTTCCTCCAAACACTCCCATATAGCTTTCCTTGCTTTTTCAAATTTATGACCTCTTTTTTTTAAAATTGTTGTTACATACACACATATATATATATATATATATATATATATATATATATTTCTAAATACTTAAGTACAACCTGCTCAGTCTGCATAATGTTACTTTTATATATGTTTTCAGGGCTGACCATTTGGCTGTGGCTAACCAATTGGTATACTCTTCCCTGGGGAAGATTATTTCCCCAGCTCTCAGCCTTCCTTAGCTGCCTGTAGGTCTTTGTGTAGGGTTGAGGCCTCCTGGGCTTTGCTTTGTCCACATTAGCATGTCTGTTGTTGTCCTTGTTCAGCTCGTGATTAGGCAGTCATGTCAGGGAGACTTTATGAGTGCAGGTTCTGGCATCCATAGGAGACACAATTTCACAAAAACAACTCCGTGCTCTTGGCTCTTGCAGTCTTTCCGTGGTCCCAATAGCGTTTCATCTCATAAAAAGAAGAAAAAGAAATAGAGAAGGGAAAGAAAAAACTCAGATCCCCTAAGCAATATGGTGTAAGACAGGTCCATAAATTGAATTTGGAAGCCAAAGGACTGGAGAGTGATGCCGCTGATGCACTCAAACCTGCCCTGTTATATAGAGGACGAACTGTCTTTTAACCACTGACACATCCAGAGCAAAATACCGTATTCTGATTTACTCAGTGTTTATTATAGAGTCGGAACGCATTGCTTTGGCGGGGTTTTCTTTCTTTCTTTTTCACTCCCTCATCATCTCAGAAGAACCCAGTGCACCAAGGAGGGAGGCTGGTTGTCAGTAGGGTGCTGAGCTGTGAGTGACACCATGTATGACCAGCAGATGAGATGCCAGCCTAGACACCAGGACATGGTGCTCTCCCACTCCACACCCGCCATTCTTGTCTGCTGGTCCAGTCTTTATTGTTCTTATGAACCTGGCCCTCCTACTTTTTCATACTTATAGTAGACAGCATCATTAACTTTATTTCCAGAAGCATCCATGTTCTGTCTATGGTGTTCTTTTACCCCATCCCCCATTTTTCTCTTCTTCTCCTTTAGAACCATTTTGTTCACTTATTTATTTAGGGCCTCATGTGCATGTGTGTGTGCATGCATGCATGTGTTGTGTGTGTGTGTGTGTGTGTGTGTGTGTGTGTGTGTACCACTATGTGCATGTGGAGATCAGAGGACAACTTGCAAGTGCTGGTCCTTTCCTTCATCATGTGGGTCTGAGCTCAGGTTGTGAGTTTGGGCAGCAAATTGCCATTGCCCACAGTGCCATCTTACCCGTCTTTCCTTCCTTTTCCTCTTCCTCTTCATGCTGGAGCTCACACCCAGGCCTTCAGCACATTGGCCATGTGCTCTACCGCTAAGCTACAAACCTAGCTGTAGACGAACCCTTGATTCTTGGTGAACTTTATATTCAAAGTTCAGAACTCCAGGAACTTCCTAACTAGTATCCTCTGCCCTCCTCAGATAACCTGTGAATTCATTTGCTCAGCAGTTACCACCCACGATGAACAGGGACTTGTGAACAAATGGTGCAGAGAGTATAGAAAATGCATGGTAGCTTTCGTAAGTGAGTCACACAACATATAGGTGGGGCCATTTGCTGCTGCATGAGGACAAGATGGAGTCACAGGCACCAGGAACAGCACAGGTGAAGGCAGCTCACAGTAAACAGCAAGGCAGGCCAGAGAGCCACGTCCCGTGGTGAGACGCTCTACCACTGAAATGGAGCCCTGGGCTGCATGGGGCCCTCAGCCACGCTGGGACTGCTTCAGAAGCATGGGGCGTCTTGGGGAGCAAAGTCCATGACCAACTTTGCCTGCCATTTAAATGGCTTCAGCTGTAATTGGAGAAGTGTGGGGAGAGCAGAGAAGGTAATGCAGTGAGCTGTGGACCATCAGCAATAGGGAATCCCTGTATTATCCATCAGGTAGCCTGGGGTGCGGCTGCCTCCCTGGGAAGATGAGCTATCTGTTCTTTGCACTGTCCTTTATGACAGTTGGGACACTTTGTTTTGAGGTTGAATACAAATGTCTTACAGAACTCCCGTGGCCCCACATCACTTATTACAACCCTGAGTGTCCAGTCCTGTCCACTCTGCAACTGTGATGTCGCAGCCACCGTTGTAAATATGCAGAAATAGGGACTGTGGAGGGGGCGCAATCAGTTAAGTGCTTGCCATGCATATATGCAGATCTGAGCTAACTCCCCAGAACCCATATAAAAATGCGTGGCATAGGGGTGTGCAATAGTAACCCCAGTGCTGGGGCAGTGGAGACCAATGGGTCCCTGAGCCTCGCTGCCCAGCCAACTGTATTAATTGTCAACTTGACAAGATTTAGAATCACCTGGGAAATGGGCCTGTGAGCATGCATATGAGGGATTATTCTGACTAGGTTAATTGACATGGCAGGATCCATCCCCACTGTTGGCAGGACTATTTCCTGGAGAGGATCCCGCACTGGAGAAAGTAAGCTGAGCACCAGCGCTCATCTCTCTCTGCTTCTTGACTGTGGACACATTGTGACCACCCCCAGCTGCTGTGACTCCCACACTAGGATGGACTGTGACCTTGAACTATGAGCCAAGGTCAACCCTCCATCCCTTAGGTTGCTTTTGTCAGGGTGTTTTATCACAGCAACAGGAAAAGAAACTAAACCACCCCCCACCCCCGGCAGAACTGGTGAGTTCAGACCAATGAGAGACCTGTCTCAAAAAACAACCTGAGGAAGGTCACTGAAGCAAGGTTGACCTCTGGCCTCCCATGCACATGTGTACATGTGCATATGCCCATGCATGCACCCTTGGGCAGGCACTTGCACACAGATGGAAATATTTCCAAGCCATTCTAAAACCCCTCCACCACCTCACTTCTCCCCTAACTGCCTTGGCTCTCTTTAGAATCACCTGGACCAAAAGATAAGCTTAGTGTAAAGTCATCTACTTAAACATTAAAACTGTTCCCCTCTATGAATGTTCAAAATTAATTTTACTTCACCAAGGTGCATGCTCCCCAGGAACCATGTGATGCTTTTCATACTGGCCTGGATGCTGGCTGGGCTCTGAGTGTCTTGGGGGCAGAGTCCAGGACTCTTTTCTGGGAGCCTTTGCCACCCAGAGAAGGGGAAATTAAATATTTATGTGATAAAGACTAAATGAAATGCCCATGTATTGGATTAGAGGGAAATAAAAACAACAAAAGGCAAAACCAACCCTCATTTCCCTCATACTGCTCCTATGGACAATGTTTCTGTAATGATGCAGCTTCCCAATTGTACACTAAAACCAATTAGTCCACTGCTTCAGGCCAAGTGATAAAGGGGCAGGTGCCACACTGAACGAGAGCCTGTTACACGGAGAGAAACAGGAAGAGCAGGGGAACAGAGTTCCGCCTACAAACAGATGCTAGTTGCATGGGGACCGGATGCAAACTCCGTGACTTCTTGATGTATGTGCTCCAGATTTGCCGTTCTGACACACTGAGTGCCTTTCATCTCAGTCCAAAGGTCTAAGAGAAACCCCCATTGTGTTTTCCCCTGCTTTTCATTGTCATGGTTCAGACTCATCCCGGAGGAACTCAGGATCTACCTGCAATGCTAGAAAAGCAAGGCCTACGATCCAATGGGAGCTAAGACATCACACACTGAACACATCTTGGAAGGTGACTTGTGTTGCCAACATCAGCACACAGCAACAAGACAGTGGGAAGTTCAACACTGAAATGGACTGCCAATGTATTCACAAGTGTGTGGGTCACATTAAACCACAGAGCAGAATCTGTTTCATAACTGCTGTAGACATAGCTTGGGAAGGGTATTCCACTTGACTACTATGACCTGCCCACTTCCAGGGGCTGTACAGACCCCCAACATGCATGTATTTGCTGGCTCAACACTGTGTACCTTTTACATCCTATGATGTGTGGCCACCCTGAAGTCGGCACTGAAGCGTAAACAGCATCTCTTACATACTTTCAAACACACAGACAATGCCAGGTGTACACCATGGAATCAATAAAGTTCAGCTACTGATATGAAACTTGTATGATTTTTTCAACCTTCCAGCCCAATAGACAATATCCATAAAATGCAAGCCAGGATTTGAAGGCTTCACAAGGAAAAATACAAATCCTCTTATTAACTATCTATATGGATGCCATATAAATATTTTCTCTTTATTTTGGCTGTGGTTTTCACCTATGCATCACTGTGAGCTGCCTTTGGGTGATGCTGCCTTAGATGGAAACCTGGGAAGTAGTTCAAGGTTACAGTTATATTTCTTTGGTATCTATGTCATCCTGTATCCATATCTACATCCATACCCATGTACATATCAGCACTGTAAGAGTGGAGTGGAAAGATCCCACTGTCATTGGACCTGGTGTGACATTTTCAGCATGGCCTACAGAGAATATAATTTTTTTAATTTATATCCTCCTATAAAAACCCAACCCTTTACTAAAGAAATCCCATCTGATGGGACCTTAGAGGTGAAGGGTCCCTGCTGGGCTTTCCTTCTGGAAGCTCCCTCCAGATGTGCTTTGAAACACCAGGCTTTACAAGCCCTTCTAAGATCACGTATGTCATGTAAAGGGGAAATTCAGATTGCTGGGAGCCACACAGATTGAAGGTTCAGTTCAGGAAGAGATGCATGGGCATGTGAACAAATGCAACTGGAGCTGCACTGGTGAGATCCATCACGTCTGACTCTTCACACTATCGAAAACTTACAATCAGGACATATACTCATGTACTTGCTTGAAAATAATTATAAATAAAATGGGAACAAAATGTTACAAAAGAGAAAACCAAGTATTTTTAGTAGAATTGGCAAATGTGATTGCTTTACCATTAATTTGGGGGGCTGGAGAGATAGGTGACTTACTGGCTAAGAGCACTTGTAGAGAACTTTTGTAGAGAAGCTGGATTCAATTTCCAGGATCTACATTGTGGCTCACAACCATCTATAGCTCCAGTTCCAGAGGACCCAAGCTGTCTTCTGACTTCCGTGGGCAGCAGGCATGCATGTGGTACATCAGCATGTGTATGGTGCATGCAGCCAAAACATTCATAGACATCAAATAAATATATCCCCAAAAAAAGTTAACTTTTGCTTTTGGCTTCTCTGCATCAAATCTTAGATTTGGGTTAAAACTGACGTAACATAACAGTGTCAGACCTGAGAAGAATTTCTCACATGAAGAGACAGCATTGCTTGGATCGTGTTTCCCACTGTCAGTCATAGCCATAGGCAGATTTGTAGCATATGCCATGCAAGAATCATCTTCCTCAACATTTCCCAAGTATTTCTGAAAACATTGGACTCCTATATTGAGTAAGCATTTCTTTTGATAAACTATTTCAAATTACTGTGACTAAATGCATTGTTAAAGTCATTTTTTAATTTATATCCTCCTATAAAAACCCAACCCTTTACTAAAGAAATCCCATAATTATCTTTTAGCTTACACAAAATGCAACATAATATCAGCCTTTCTGAACTCATCTTCCTAACATCACATCCTGTAACAATAGCTACACTTCAAAAAATAGCACAATACTGTCTAAGAAGCATTGCCAAGAATTATGTCACGGTCCTAGATACACATACTGCACAGGGAAGTTGAAGCATCTTCCAGTACAGGGAATCCACGGGCACTAATTTAAGAGTATTATCTTCATTGCATTGAAGTGACAAACATTTGTATCATAGTCCTTTAAATCTAATGCTTTGTAACCATTCATTTGATTCTACCGCAGCAGAGAAAGGATACAACCTTCTTAGCACTTAGCATTTCTTTCCCTCTCATTTTCTCTTTCCCCCTTGTTGAGTAAGTAGGATATAAATGGCAGACATCACTTGGCTGTGAGTATTATGAGGTAGCCTAGGGAGGTTTGGCAATGACGCCCCCTTTCATGCTAGCACCCATCTCAAGGACCTGTGTGGAAAGTAGGCACCTATTACTGATTTGTCCCAGAATTGGCCATATTATTGAATTTCTTCCTGAGCCAGCAGTTTCCAAGTATCTTCAGAGAGGGTTGGGCCAGACAGAATTTTGTCTCCAGTATAATACTATGTGAACCAGGGACACGAAGCAGGAAAAAGAGGGTGACTTGGAAAGAGCTGCTCCTGGGAAAAGGAAAGCATTTGGTTCCTTCTGTTGGAGCAACATCGGTAAGAAATCACTGCGGGAAAGAAGGCTTCTGCTCATTTTATGTGTCTGATGCATATTGTGAGAGGGGAGGGATTGTGTGTGAATATGACATGAAAGGAGAAAGAGAAATACAATGGTTTGGGAATAGGAAAGGAGGAAAGTGAATGGTGGGGGAGAGAGGGCAATGGGGAGAAGATGAATAGAGCTTGTGATACACTTGAATTAAGATGTCATTTTAAAACCCATCACTTGGGCTGGAAACATGGTTTAGCTGTAGAGCATTCACCAAGCATTCATGAGGCCCAAGAGTCAACTCCCAGCACTCATATATCTATAAATGAAGAAAGAGAAAGCTACTTTTTACAGTGAATATTTGCTGATACAAATCTGAAAGAAAGTCACCCTTTAGTTCTCAAGTCTGCCCCCAGCTTCCTCTGCCTTTTTGACAGACCTCTTCATAGGGCTGCAAGTATTTTGGTAATGATAACTTTGAGCAATCTTTGAAGACATTGTTTTTGGGGGTTGCTTTCTATTAGTTAGTAGTGCAAAATAGGTCTAGATGAAATGTAGGTGAATCTTTCTGTGTATCCTGGCAGCCACTCCCCAAATAACCACACAGAAAATTATTATTAATTATAAATGCTCATCCAATAGCTCAGGCTTGTTACTAGCTAACTCTTACATTTTAAATTAACTAATATTTCTTATCTATGCTCTGCCATGTGGCTTGGTACCTTTTCTCAGTATGACAAGTTCATCTTCTCTCCATATCGCCTCATGACTCTGATACATCTCTTCTTCTTGTTCTCTTTTTTCTGTAAGTCCCACCTAACCACTACCTATCCAGCTATTGGCCACTCAAGTCCTGTCTAACCTCTACCTGTCCAGCTATTGGCCAGTCAGTTTTATTATTAACCCAATCACAGTGACACATATTCACACAGCGTAAAGGAGTATTACACTACCCAAAGGAGCTGCTGGGTTTTCTATAGTATGCCAGACAGGAGAATTGAGGTGCAGGACATTTTTATTGCTCATAGCTAGAATAGCAATGTTTGTATGTCAGTGAACACTGTGCACTAGTGATTCAGTTTGATTTCAACAAATGTAAAATTTAAGTGTTCAAATATATTGAAATTCAATATTATTGTAAATTCTAGTATCTTTATATACATGGAATAAAGTGAATTCTTTTTGAATCTATTTAGGTATCTTCTCTCATCTACTGAACTCAAATATTGGGATAGTGTTTTTTAAATTCTATGAGATCTGGTCAAAATATATTTCATGTATAATGTATTACCTTACATAAAAATGGAATCAGAAAATATTGATTCTAAAATATATTAAATTTTTATCATGAACAATACCACTCAGCTAAGAGTTGCTTCTTTACTTTGGTTTCTTTCATTTAATTTTTCCCTGGCTCAATTTTATCAAGTCCATTGGTTGAATTAACTATGAAATAAGCCCAATTATTTTTATAAGTATAAACTAATCACAAGCTAAGATTAAGCTATTCTGTACATAATTATACATGTAAAATTTATGCATAATAATGGATATGGACTAAAGCAACATACCTATTACAGCTCCATAGAAAAGAAATATGGGTGGCAGCATTTATAATTAAATTTTCACCATGCTCCTATTTTGTGCTGGAATAAAGTTCCTAAGCATCATCCATCATTTAGAAAGCCTATAGGTCCTAGGAACTGATTATAATGTGGTTGTCTCGTAGAAATCACCAGATCTTTGCAGCCGCCTTTAACTCATGTTTGCTGCTAAGGTGTTACTGTTTCTGTGTTTGTCTCTCATATGTAAAAAGCACATCTTGCATGTGTTCTGTTTGTGTTTAAAAATCTAATATAGACGAATATTAAATCTTTTACAAATAAACTTTGTATTAGGGTAGTTGTAGGTGTTGATGAAGGCCTGAATAAAACAGGCACAGACAGATGCAGGAATGGAGATGCTGAAGCAGAGAAGGATGTGCAGTTGAGGGGAGAATTTTGATCATCCATGTCTTCTGGTTCCCCTTTCTTCATGTTAACAGACAAACATGTTATTAGTAGGAGTTATTTATTTGTTTGTTTGCCGCCATGCCTTTAAAACTCTATTTGTGGGGCTAGAGTAGAGAGTAGCAGTTAACTGCATGTGCTGCTCTTGCAGAGGACTCCAGTTTTGTCCCAGCACCCATGTCTGGCAGCTCACAACCACCTATGCTTCTAAGTCCAGGGATATGACACTTCTGCTCTCCACGGCCACCAACACTCACATATGCATACCACCCCACCCCACCCCACCCCCTGTACACACACACACACACACACACACACACACACACACACACACACAAACACATACACACACAATTTAAAATAAATCTTAAAACAATCTCTGCTTCTCTTTATGATATTACATTTTATGTATAAAGGGACACTCAGACTCAGTTTCCTCTTCATTGTTTCCCATGCCCCACATCTGCATATTTTAGTCAACTGCTTTATTAGAAGCACACTGTCAATAGAATAGATGCATCTGTAGCTGATCTCTGCCATCAGTCCTGTGGCATGCCTCTCCAGAGACTTTGCTTACATGAATCCTTTTTTTCTGGCAGAATCTTCAAGAAGTGTCCATGAGATTGATATTCTAGGACTTAAGTTGCTCTTTAAGAATTTGAAACTATTTTAAAAGGTTGTTCTAGCTGGGTATAAAATCTTTGTCTCAAATTAATTTTTAGTTTCTTCACATCCTAGAAAATATTATTGTCAAAATAGTCTCTAACAATCATTATAAATGAACCTGTAATTTTATCTGTATTTTATTTTTAGCAAATAAATTCATTAAAATATGGGCCAGTGGTAATTTGTTCTCTGTTCAATTTCTAAGAGTACTGTCTTCTCTCTAGTGTTTCTGCCCTTTGTAAGAATGCTTTCTTAAACTGCAATGTTTGTGTGGTTATTATATTAACCCTCGAGGATTTATGGTTGTTGAATCTATTTTTCCTCTATGTCACTTTATCTAAAATCCTTTCTTAACTCTCTAAATTTTGGACAGTTGAAATGTACTGTTTCATTTCCTTTTTTCTTATAACCTAGCATCGTGTGATAATTCCTTCTTGAGTTCCTTCCTGGGCTGCATTTCTGTTCTTTCCCTTTATTTTTGTTTATTTTCTCCCTTTTTACTTTCATTGTAAATTCTTCTGTGAGTTCTACTCTGGGGATATTTTTAAATCTCTCCCATCTTTTAAAAATTCACTTACCTTGAAACACTAGCCTGGGACCTTCGCCTGGGGCCAGCCTTTGCTCTCCACAGACATCGCCTTGTACTTTAGTCTCCTCTCTTGTTCATCCTGTAGAGGCTTTGGTCCCAATCCTTTGCTGTCCCTCAACTTTGAGAAGGAGAAGGTTGGATAAGATAGCTTCTCAGCTTCCTGTCTCCGCAGGCCCCTCCCACTGCCTCTACAATCAACTTCCTGTCTCCGCAGCCCCCTCCCACTGCCTCTACAATCAGCTTCCTGTCTCCACAGCCCCCTCTCACTGCCTCTACAATGTGTTTTCTTAATGACCTTGAACCCTACACCAACCCTTCTCCCCTGACTGCCCTCCTTTCTGCTGGATACTCTTCTTTTCCTTCTTTGGCCCTGCTGTTGTTCAACTCAACCTGAGTTCTGTTTCCATATGAGGGATTTGTGCACGGCAGGAAATGGAGACAGGTGAAGAGTCCTTCCAGACCTATCTCAGATCTCTTTGTCCCATGAACTGACTGCACATAACCTCTCCTAGCTCTCCCTTCATGCTTTGCTCTCTAGCACATGTTAGTGATGCTCCTGTCTTCAGGCCTGGTGGCCACTACCCTCCCCTGCTGCCTTCCACACATTGCCCTTGCTACATGGGCTCTGTGGCCTCCGTGTGTATGTGGAGACCTTGGTCAGACCTGCGCACCTATCTATTGCAGCATTTGTGTATGGGTTTGGGGTTTGCTATGCCAGTTTCACTACCCATCCATTTCTATAAGAAGCGTGGCAGAGGCAAAAAGCTGTGCCCTGCCTTGACTCCTTAATTCCCCCTTTTGCTGTAGACACTCACTTTCATGTTTAAAGTATCCACTATGGAACATTAAATACATTCTCCAAGACAAACAAACCCTTGGCCTTCCCCGGATGCTGCACCGTGAAGACCACAGTCACACCAGATAGCTTTGGCAAAGGTCTTCAAACTGGCCAAAGCAGAGCTCTTGAGGTGGGGGATCCCGATTATGGGAAACATTCCCTCATGGTCCCACTACCCTTCACCTACACTGTCAGGACAACAACAGGAAGAAAGCAAAAGTCTTCCAGTCTCAACCAGTTCAGGGAATGGTGGGACCTTCTGGCAGGCTGCCCAAATCAGGCCAGCTGTTAAAATTGTAATTAAAACAGTTCTGATCATTAGCACAGCTCATTTATGAATGTGCAAGTCTTCCTTATGTGCACATACAGGTCACCTTGTCAGTTGTGGGTGGGGGAGCCTGTGGCATCTGAAACTGTGAACCAATTATTAGGAAAAAAAGAACAAGCTTGGAATTGCTCTTGAGCTGTACTTCTGTCTCTGCAGCCCTCACAGAAACAATAGAAATAAAATCAAGTGAGCACACACCCTCTCAACCCGACTACTGAGTGTGGTGTGAGATGTCGAGGCAGAGTGTGTGCTGGGTTTCCATGCTTTAGGTTGCAAGTACGTCTAAAGGAGCCCACTGGGCTGATCAGCGGTGCTCAGCATTCACCTGGGGTCTAGAGGCATCTAGACCTAGGTCTGCTTGCATCTCAGTCCAGCACCATCCCCGCCACCCCCTCTGTAATCATTCTTAATTTTGTCATGTTTTCACTTTTATTTACAAGAGAATAACAAATCACCTGGGCTGTGGTTTTTCTTTTCTTTTCTTTTCTTTTCTTTTCTTTTCTTTTCTTTAATTCTAATTGCAATGTGTTTCACTCCCAAATGTCCGTTTCTTACCACTGATACTCAGCAATCTGGGCTCTGTGTTATAACTGTTCTAAAAATGTCACATTTGGAAAGAAGAGCCACCGTCTGCTCTTTATTGTCCAGCACCTCTAACAGCCCTGCTGTCCAGTCCACACTGTCTACAGTTAACTCTCAGTGTCACCTCCATGTCCTCATTCCTGTCACCCCTGGCCCTAGTACCCTCCTTTCTCCACCTCCCTCTGTGGCCCCAGAATTTCGAGTCACCTTGATGCCTTGCTCCCCTCCAGCCTGCTTCTAAGAATGCATGCTCCATTTAAGAAGCCTTAGTGGGCCAGCTGTGTATGAGTGTGTGAGTGTGTGTGCGTGTGTATGCGTGAGTGTGTGTGTGTGTGTGTGTGTGTGTGTGTGTGTGTGTAGCCCAGAGGTCAACTTTGGGTGTCATTTGTCAATCACTTCTCTGTCTTATTTTTTGAGGCAGGATCTCTCAGTGAACCTAGAGCTTTACTGATTCCGCTAGACTAGGTAGATAGACGTCTGTACCTCAGCCTAGGCCTTGTTTCTCTGTGTTCCAGGCTCACACATCCACCAGCCTCCTGGGCTTCCTTCCTTTACTTCCTTGTCCACAATTTCTGCTGCAGAGGTATGCACCATGTAAATCATAACCCACTGCCTCTGAAACTTCCCAGAGTCATTCTTTGTAGGACCCATCTGGGTTGATTGACAGCATCACACACGGTCCCTAACCTAGAAGCTAGGGGTCTTCCTTGCCCCCCTCCCCCCACACTTCTCCATCCTCACTTTAAATCCTTTAGTTCAGTCTCTAGCCTCTATCCCATAAATACCTATTTGGTACATCTGCCCTGAAAAGGCTCGGGCCCCATTTCTAATAACAGCGTCCGTGGAAAACGTTTGTCTCTACTCCAAGTGTGGACCTCTGTGGCCTACCGCTCCCACGACAGTGTGACTGTGCCTTCCGGAAATACATCCAGTCCCTCGGTCTGTAGCATGAGTCTTAAAAGTTCTTATTAATAAAATCAAACCCGAGGCCAGTTATTGGGGTAAATGCTGGAAGGTCAGAGAAATAGAACAAGCCACAGCTCTCACCTTGCCGGATCCTCAGCTGGTCTTGCTTCCTCAGACTGGAAGCCTCTATGTCCTCATATCCAAATGACTCTCAGCTGAACTGCTGCTAGAAGCCTGAATGCTTAACCAGGCCAATGCTTCTCCAGGCCAAATGCCTCTCCAGGGCAAATGCCTCTCCAGGGCAAATGCCTCGAATTTCTGGTCCTCACGCCTTATATACCTTTCTGCTTTCTACCACCACTCCCTGGGATTGAAGACTTGCTTTCTGGGATTAAAGGCGTTGGTCACCATGCTTGGGTGTATCCTTGAACACATGGATTTCTGCCTCTGGAATGCTAGGATTAAAGGCGTGTGCCACCACTCCCTAACCTCTGTTTAACATTGTGGCTGTTCTGTCTCTGACCCCAGATAAATTTATTAAGGTACACAATATTTTGGGGAATACAATACCACCACATCGGTCTGTTGATTACAGTTTTCCATCTTCTTCTGAATAATTCCTAAACTCCCGGCATCACCTGGCAGCTCCTTTCTCCCAAGCCCCCTACTGTCAGCCTCAGCCTTGGCACCCAGAGCTCTCTGTACCGAAGAGCAACCCTCCCCTGTGTTACCAGCTTCAGACTTCGCCTGTGCTGGAGTCCTCCCCTGCCCTTAGGGGAGCAGCCTCTGCCTTCAGATATGAGGATCACGCCTTAGACACGAAATGTAATTCACCTTTTATAATTTTATCACCACATTGCATCAGTTTTAACATTCTAAAGCCTGGAAGTTCCTCTTTCAAGACCCTTTGCTTTTTAAGAAGTTATATGCTACCTGGTAAGTGCGCCTTTCTGAGCTTCTTAGCGCCTTTAGAGTCAGTCAGCATTCTGCTTGGCCCAGTGGGTCACCCTGTTGCTGGCCCTAGGGAGGAAAATGGACTTGGTGGCTTCATTTTCTCTTTCAGCAAGTATTTACTGATGTGTTCCATAACGTGTGCTGTACTATGAGTCGGGAATTTCATGATAAAGAAGATAGACTGGTCCCTGCTGCCTGGAACTATGGTCTAGTGGGATGGCCAGACACTAAGAGAGGGACACACTTGAATTCCCCCATGGCAGACTCCAGACAGAAAGGGAAGGAACACCAGTCTCACTGATGTGTTTGGTGCCTCACCGTCACTCTCCTTCTTACTTTCTGACCCTTGCTAGTGCTGGTGAAAGCTTGCGAGTGCAGGTGCAGGCTCGGCTGCAGACAAGGGTGCCTGGGCCTCCTGGCTGTGATGAGGAAGTCTAGCCTGGTGGTCTGACCAAGGAGCCCCTCTTACCCACAGGCGGGAGTCCCAGGAACTGCGAAGCCCTACCAAGTTGGCAGCCCGCCAGTTTTAATTACCTGCTCCAGTGAGTCATCCACCATCATGTGTCACAGAATTAGCTGTGGTGGGGAACTCATACTCACATGGATTAGCTGCCATTTTCGTCATGCAATTAGACATTTTAAAAGTGTGAGGCAAGACAGGAATTCGGAATAAAAAACTTTTCTTGTATTTGTCCTGGTTGTGATTTATTTATATAACAAATTGAGACCAAATTGGCTTAGATGATTTCCAGCTTCTCTTTTCTTGAGGCTTTGCTTCTGTTATGAGCACAAGGGAGCGAGTTTTGTGCACATTCTTGTCATCAACTTTCTTTCCCAGGTTTTTATTTTTCTTATATTTTCAACTTTACTTACAGATGGAGTACAATGCGTGTAGACGTTATTTTCAAGTAAATGAAAAGTTAACATGTCTATTTAGCTCTCCCAGCAGGCTTCCTTTCTTGGGCAACCTTTAATGCTTACTACAAAATTGAAATTTTGAGAATACAATGTGGATGCAGACGTGCTTCATGTGTTCCAAACGCCCACTGTTAGGATTCATTTCCTTCAGAATTTCAAGTCTGAAGTTTTGCCTTCAACTTGTAGAGATAAGCAGAACAGGGGCTGGGGCTGCTGTCCAAAGCGCCGGGCAGCTGTGGAGCCTGGAAAGGCTGCAGCAGGACCCAGGACGCACGAGCTGAGCTGGCAGCTCAGTGGTCATTTGACAAATACAGAGGTGTCTAGCCTGGGCAATTGGTAGCAGAAATAATTTCTGCCTTTCAAAAATTCAGTTTGATGAGGAGGGGGCATAGAGATGTTTATCTCATTGAAAGCCTCCTGTAAGAATCCAAAAGTGAGAAGCCAGAGGGAAAATGATATGTACACAGCTAGGCAATGTCACACTAAGGAGTAAAGGGTAGTTAATTACAACCTGAGCTACCATGCACCTCACTACTCACAGGGATGGAATTTGTCCATCACAGGTACCACTTAATCTAATACAGGTTAATGTGTCACTGAATATATCACTTCTAAGGATGAGGTTGCTTTGGTGGTAGAGCTTTATAGAACAAGATGGCTGCTGACAAAGTACTTGCTGCACATGCATGAAAACCCAAGTTTGGGTCCTTAGAACCCATGTTTAAAACAAAACACCAGGCACAGTGGTGGGCATCTATAACCACAGCACCAGGGACCAGAGAGAGCAGGGTCCCTGCAGCTCACTGGCCAGCCAGCCCAGCCAATGGGTGAGCTTTGGATTGACTGAGATATCCTGAAATGCACAGATTGAGAACAACACCTGATGTTGACCTCTAGCCAAGACATACATGTCTATAACATGACCCACACATGAACACATGCACAGCCATGCACACATAAATAAAACACACCCATACATGCACAGACACACTCATGAACACATACGTGCATCCATACACACATCCATACAAAAACACTTGCACATAAACACACCCATACACATCTATACATCTAGACAAAAATGTACCTGTAAGCACATACACATATATATATATATACACAGGAATGACTTTATAGAATGAATAATAACATTTTTAATAACAAAAAAATCAAGAAAATGCATAAACAAATGAGGCTAGATTAGAAAAGAAATATAAGAAAAATTTTTAAAAGTGCATCTTACCCCACCATTGCTACAGTTTAGTGACCTGATGAGACAGTCAAGCCAGGGAGGACTCCTGCTGGTCAGGTTCCACATTCCTGATGGAGCTCCGTCTTCTGAAGCAAGCTATGTACTAGCTGTGTCTCTTTAACAGTCTGTTCCTAGTGGGTAGGGAGGGCATCTTGTGACAAGAATATTTAATACAGACTCATGGGAGCATTGAGAAAATATTTGACATGGCCAGAAGCCTCACGAAGAGGCATGTGCAGGGACACAGAGTACCCGGACAATGAGATGTCACAGCAGATACAGTGATCTAAGATGGACTTCTTGAGACAAGCCCTGCTGTCATGCAGACTTTGGGAGGAGCTCTGGGGTGGGTAGATCATCATGCATCAGACAATGTCGACTTGTTGCCATCAATGTATGTTTTAATACTGCCACTTCTGTGGCCCTGGGATCCCAGGGGAAGGAGCCCCCTGCTCACAGGGGCCTGCCTGCACACCTGACATTTTACTTCCACTCTCCTGTCAGTGAGCAAAACTGGCTCCCTGAACAGTATTTTAAATTTAATTAACTGATAAAAATTCTGGTTTTTATGTAGAAGTTTAAGTGATGGAAAATGATTAAATAACAATGATATCTGTAGTTCTTTCCTTAAATGAAACCATAAGTCTTTATCAATGTTATGTGCCTGCTGATCTCAAATAATCTCAATTATTTTTCTTGTGTCAAGTTCTATCCCTCCAATTTCAATATTTTGGGTGTTTTTTTATGTTTCAGGTATTTTTTTTTCCTGAAATTTGTTGAATGTTATTTTGTAACCCTCGACTGTGTAAACAGACAGATGTTAGGGATTTGGAAATAGTCTCCAAACCTTGCAACTGACTATGGCATCCTACACGGCACAGAATGATGAAATCAAGGGTCCTGGACGCAGAGGTGGACCCCTTGGGAGTACAGCAGCTCGTCCTCACAGAGGGGAGACACAAAGCTCAGACAGAAGGAAGGGTGTGACCAGGGAAGCAGAAGAGGAGTGGTGGACTTTGGGGGCAGGGTCTGAGCTGATGAGTGCAGGCCTGTTAGCAGCTCAAGCAGGCAAGCACAGGCTTGTCTATGAATCAGAGAAGCCACCACACTTTGATTTTAGCCTGCTAGATTCATTTTGGAATTTTTTCTCTTCTTCTTTTTTTAATCACATCATTAGAGTGAACTTATAAATAAATGAAACAGCAAGATTAGGATAATCGCTGAAGCACTTGTCCACTCTCAAACTCTGTGCCTCTCAGTGAACTTTGGTATGGTTAGAGTGGCCCTTCTGAAGCCACGGAGCTTTGTTTGTGGTTCTACACTTGCGCTATCAATGAATGACATTTTTAATGAACTTATCTGTCACACGAGGAGAAACAACCATGGGAATTAAAACCAGAATACCAGTTAGCTTCATGTCCTCTCTCACGGCTCATGTATCCGTTTGCCTGCACTCGGTTCTAGTTCATCACCTAACACGTGACCCCATCTTATCTCCTTCCCACGTGTTACACTCCACCCTCAGTTACTGCTCTTCACATATATACATTATACCCTAGCATCCGTACGTGAAGGAGCTTGCAGTTTCCTTTCCTTTTCTTTTTCCTTCTTTCTTTCTTCCTTGTTTTACTTCTTTCTTTTTTTTTTTTTTTTTTTGGTTTGGGTCACTTCAATTAATACTATACATTCTAAGCACACCCATTTTCCTACAAATTTCATAACTTCATTTTTCTTTCCAGAGGCGTCACAGACTATTTTGTATACATGGCACACTTTCATTACCTGTCCATCTGTTGATGGACGTCTTGGTTAGTTACGTTTCTTTGTTATCATAAATAGAACAGCAAGAAACATGAATGTTCCTGAATGTTCAGTTATCTCTATGGTAGGATGTGAGTTCTCTGCGTTTATGCCCAGGAGTGGAGTGACTGGGTCATGTGGAAGTTGTACCTTTTTCTGATGGTTTGTTTGTTTTGTTTTGTTTTGTTGAAACCTCTGAACTGATTTCCACAATGGCTGTATTAACATGCACCCCCGCCAACAATGAATAGGGGTCCTCTTTCCCCACATCCTCCCCAACATCTCCAACATCAGATTTCTTGGCAATGGTCATTCTGACTGGGATGAGGTGGTATTTCAAAGTAGTTTTAATTTGAATTTCCATGATAGGTAGGGATGGACACTGTTAAAAACAGTTATTCAGCATTTGAGTTTCTTGTTGAAAACTGTCCATTTCATTCACTCATCTGTTGATGGAAGGCTTTATTGCCTATTTAATTTCTCCAGTGGTAAATCCTGGCCATTAGTCCCTGGTCTGAAGTACAGCTGGTAGAGATGGTCTCCCTTTCTGTGGCTGCCTCTGTGCTCTGCTGCTGGTTTCCTTCTGTTGTGTAGAAACTTTTTTTTTTCAAGACAGGGTTTCTCTGTGTAGCTTTGCGCTTTTCCTGAATTTCACTCTGTAGCCCAGGCTGGCCTCGAACTCACAGAGATCCACCTGGCCCTGCCTCCCGAGTGCTGGGATTAAAGGCGTGCGCCACCACCGCCGGGCTTGTGTAGAAACTTTTTAACTGTAGAGTCCCATCTACTCATACTTGGGCTGCTTCCTGCACTCCTGAAGTTCTGTCCAGAAGGTTCTTGCCAATAACACCGTCTTGAGAGGTGTCCCCTGTGTTTTCCTCTAACACTGTCTGGGTTTCAAGCTTTTAAATTAAGGTCTTTGATCCATTTTGGATTGATTTTTATACGAAGTGAAAGGGATGGATCTAATTTTGTTCTTCTCTGGGTAGATAACCACTTTTCTGGCGTAAAGTTGTTTTGGACGACTGGCATGCTGTTTGAACTTGCCAAGGTAGTGATATGTTCCAGCAGTGGTGAGGCCTACCATGTCCAGGGTGGTCTGGTTTGTCTCTGGAATCACGGCCTTTTCGTGATGAACTTCATCGGTCTTGCTTGCTGTCCACAGAAGTCTTGGTGTCCTCTCACACCACCTGCTCTCCCTTCTCCAAGGGCATGGGGCTTGGTGACTGCATTTGTATTGATGGTGATTTGTTAGACGTTAGTTAGGATGGAATTCCAACTCAGTTCTATGAATGAAAAAGGAGAGGACTTGTTTCTGAGAAAAAGAGACAACAAAGTCTTCCTTTGTTCTTTTGGATGATACTATGTGACTCTCGGAATGCTTGCAACCTGTCTTAATCAGGGTTTCTATTGCTGTGATGAAATACCATGACCGAAAGCAAGTTGGAGAGGAAAGGGTTTATTTGGCTTACACTTCCACATCATAGTCCATCATTGAAGGGAATCAGGACAGGAATTCAAACAGAGCAGGAACCTGGAGGCAGGAGCTAATGATGCAGAGGCCATGGAGAGTGCTGCTTACTGGCTTGTTCAGACTTCTTTCTTACAGAACCCAGGACCACCAGCCTAGGAATGGCACCACCCACAGTGGACTAGGCCCTCCCCCATCACTAATTTAGAAAATGTCCTACAGCCTGCTCTTAGAGTCGTTTCCTTAAGTGAGGATCCCTCCTCTCAGATGACTTTAGCTTGTGTAAAGCTGACATAAAATTACCTGGCGCACAACCATTCTGTGCTCAGGAGGGGAACCAGTTGGTCCATTCTGTGTGTCCCAGAGGATAGCTGGAAGCCACCTGGATGCTTGACTACACTGTTGAATTCAATCAACCGAGCACTTGATTTTGACACTGTGTTTTTGAAAAAGCTCAATTCATATGACTAGGAAGGTTTTTGTTGGGTGTGCTTACAGAGGTAAATAGGAGCCAGCAGAGGAGAGCATGTACAAAGAAAGGGAAAGGGGGAAAAATGTGTAGGAAATAGAAGCCAAAATCTGTGTGCAGTCAGAAGAAAATCAGCCGGAGTGAGGCAGTGAAAGAAGCCTTTCCATGGGTCTCTTGGTTTGTGCTTTCTCCTTCTGACTCTGAAGGTAATAAAATCTCATTTGGTTGTACACTGCAGAGTTGCAGGGCCAGGCCAAGCGTGTGAGTGTCTGCCTTCAGCTGACCAATCAAGACCAGGCATATACACAGATGCAGAGGTTTTCATGTGAAGAGCACTTTTCTCCACCCAGAGTCTGTACAGTCCAGTGAGTCACAGCACTGAGTTCCAGACAGCCTCCGAGTGCTTGTTTCTGAGGGTCCCCCAAAAGCTGATAGACCCAACACATGACTCAGCTTGACCACTTCTTCATATTTACTCCAAAGACTCCAAGTCACCATATCACAGAGATGCTTACCCATCAGTTTACACAGCACTGTTCTCAAAACCAAGTAATGAAATCAATACAGGTGTCCATTGTATACACTGGAACATGTTTTAGAAAGAGCCTATGTTGATGCAGGGAAATGGATGCAAATGGAGAGAACCATGTTAAGTGAATTAAGTCAGTCTCAGAAACACAAAAACTGCATTCTTCCTCTTATCTGTGGGTCCTAAATGTTACAGATGCATAAATCATACACATACTGATTGCATGAACTTGAGTTAAAGCTGCAGAGGGGATGCGTACTAATGGAGGGAAGAGGCGAAAAGGGGAATAATGGACCAGGGGGAGATGCAGTCAAAGTACGTTCTCTGTGTGCAAGAAAGTGGCCTGGCTAACCCCGCAGAGTAAGAGAGAGAGAGAGCGAGAGCGAGAGAGAGAGAGAGAGAGAGAGAGAGAGAGAGAGAGAGAGAGAGAGAGAAACTCTTCCTATGACCGTGAGTCCCGACCCCATCACCAACGGTGTCCCTGGAATGCTGGCTGTACTGTGGGTCATAACACCGAGCCCGCCGTGAGGCGGGGTCTGATGGGCCTAATAATGGAGCCTTGTTTGGCACTTTTCACGAAATGGAAGTACAGGAAACAAAATGAAATCAAAAGTCCCTTTCAGTTGAGAAAGAACAATGGACCTAAATAAGTTAGGATTGATGAGAGGACCATTCAATCACTCTCTGCCTTTGGGCGAGTCATTTTACCCGACTAGGATGTTAGTTCTCACCGGAGAATCAAAAGGAGATTGAAATGAAGGATTTAAAGTCATACAAAATGACTTGTTATCCCAGATGACCAGATCCAGGAAGTCTGAAACCAATGCTTGCTTGACATATTATTTTGAAGAAATTGCCAGAAAAAAAATGAAATGGATGATATTTGATCCATAAAGAGGAGTGTAAATTAAAAAGCAGATTCATTTTAATTCGTTTGTCTACTAATATTTTCATCCAGATCTGTGTGACAGATCCTGGGCTGGGTCACATATAGACACAAAGGCAGGTCTGTGTGAGTGGTGTGTAAATTGTAAGAGTGTGTGTGTGTGTGTATGAGTGTATGTGTATATATGTGTGAATGTGTATGAGTGTGTGTATGAGTGTGTGTATGTGTGAGTGTAAATGTGTATGAGACTGTGTGTGTGAATGTGTGTATATGTGTGAATGTGTTTATGAGTGTGTGTGAGTGTGTGAATGTGTTTATGACTGTGTGTATGTGTGTGTATGAGTGTGTGTGTATATATGTGTGAATGTGTATGAGTGTGTATATGTGTGAGTGTGAATGTGTATGAGTGTGT
>CABHPP010128672.1:8000-40956 GCA_902168425.1 Peromyscus attwateri | reverse complement strand
CACACACTGTTGGATCACACACCAGCTTGGCCACTGTAAGGTTGTACATGGATCACACACTGTTGGATCACATACCAGCTGCCTATTCCTGGTGGATTTTTGTTATCTTTACTCCAAGAGCCACCATTTAAACTGTCCTAGTTATTTTTCATTATATTTTTGAGACAGTGTCTCACATTATGGCTCATGTTGGCAACAAACTCATAATCCTGTTTCATGTCTCATTCTAGGATTGCAGATATGTATCACCGTACCTAGTTTTGAAGGCTGTTATTATGGGGAGTGGTGGAGTTTGTATGCATGCTCTGAGATTGAATTTAGAGCCTTGTTCATGCTAGCAAAGCACTTTACCACTACCCTTTCATTATCTTAGTACTTTTCTTCACTCCATGTACTAGTAGTCACATTTACAACAAAACACTCAGTATCACTAGTTAACCCTGGGAAGCTATAATAAGCAGGTGGCATCTGTCTCTTCAGTGCAAGTGGCCGCTATGACAGAAGTTTTGACTCCTTAAATAAACACTATTTGCTAAGCCAGAAGAAACAAGGAAAAACAATTATTTCTGAGTGTTTAAAAACCAACTGGTTAGCATTCTCTGTAGCCATACCTCTGAGTATATTCTTGGGGCAGAATAAAAGATAACTCATTTCCAACATTAGACTTCAGAGTGGCTGTTGATGCATAGTCATGGATCAGTTTTGAGATTTCATCAATGTCACAGTGAGGTTCCTTCACCATGACTATGTGGTATCCAATACCTGAGAAAACACACATTGAGAAAAGCAAATTGAATGGTTTTTGCACTTCCCATATTCTCATGAGGCCATACCTGCTTTCTGTGGTTTGGATAAGCTAGAAGAAGATAGAGTATGTCACAAGTTATTTGACTACGACTCTAAGAAGCACAGCATTGTGCAATATAGTCATAATTAATGATATAATTGTAAATAGACCTACAAGGGATTAATGATGTTCTAGATTATAAAACCAGATAGAGCATAGATAACATTAAAAGCTATCTGACCTCTCCTTCTACTGATGCTGAAATTAGAGAAATCAAGATTAATATTCATTAAACAGATGATTCCTGGGTCCATGTTATACATCAGAAACTACATAAATTGAATGGCATTTATTTCCTTCGGAGATTTTCACAGCAGAGAAATCTTTGCTGAATATTCTATGTTTACACTCTGTCATCATCTTCTCCCTACCACCCTGCACCTCCTCCTTTTGCTTCTCTCACTCTTCCACTTTAGACTCCTCCTCTTTCTCCTCCTTCTTCACAGGTCTTCCTAAAGGTGTGGGAAATCCCTCCATGGTACTCTAGGATCTGTGATCCTAGCAATGACATTCTGGTATCCTAGGCTTGGACAGCAGAACTATGGGAAGTATCTCTGGGGTATGTGGGCCCATCACCTGATAAGAGTCCTTTGAGAAAGGAAGGGGGAAGGGAGGAAGAGAGGAAGGAGAGAGGGAGCACAAGAGAGCAAGTGAGCAGCAGGGTACTGAAGAAATTAATGAGGGGAGTAAGGAAATCAAAGAGGATATGCCAGAGTCAGAAGGCCTGTGATTGGGTCACAGCCTGAAGGGAGGGAGCATCATCTTCCCATATGTATGTCTCAAGCTCTCTTAACAGTAACATTCTGTTTCCTTTCTAAAACATTTGAAGACAATGATGAGCAGAATCCAACCAAAGCTGTAC
The DNA here is from genome assembly GCA_902168425.1 of Peromyscus attwateri. Taxonomy (NCBI): domain Eukaryota; kingdom Metazoa; phylum Chordata; class Mammalia; order Rodentia; family Cricetidae; genus Peromyscus; species Peromyscus attwateri. Next base: position 39,247 of record CABHPP010128672.1, on the reverse strand, counting down.
CACATTGCAGGATTGCCCAAATATAGATTCTATTGACTTTGTCTTTCATAAACATGCCTGACAAAGATAAGGTTATATGCTTCTTTGAGATAAATATTACATACTTTTGTTTCTACTGTCATTTTGTTCATAAAAATTATAAACTATGCCAATAAATAAGCAAGCATATATAATAAACCTAATACTATATATTATGGGAAGTTAGAAGTAGAGATTGGCCTAGATGTAGAAATTACAGGATAAAGACTGTAAAATACCATGATAAATATATTAACCAATCTACTAGAAATAGGAAAACAAGGTGTTATGTCAGTCAGACATTTTTCAGGCTGATGAAAACTATAAAAGAAAGCCAATGGGAACAGCAGAAAAGTACAAATAAAGGGGTCACTTAATAGTCTCAGTGGCAGAGTAGAAAGAGGAAAAGAAAGAATCAATAACCCTGAAAAAAAGATCACTAAAAGTGATCCAAACGGGAATTCAAAATGTTAAGTGTAAAAGAACAGAGAAGACCACAAGTGGAAAATCACAGTTATCATGAAGTAGAAAATAATTGGAGAATTTAACATGTCCTTGTAAAATTCCATCCTGAAAAATCAATCAAAATGCTGTCAAACAAAAATTATTTATCCATTGAAAACATAAGACGAGGATGAGTTTAGTTCATGGCTCCGATGATGTCAGCGTGTCCTAACAGAACTTCCACTGTGACCATCCAAAAGAAATGGGCAAATGTGAACACATAGCTTCAGTTGGCAGACAAGAGGTGGCTGAGGGTGTCCACGCCTGTGAGTTGAAGACGAGATGAGATGTGCGATCACACCACTTTTGCTTTGAGGTGCAGCAAAGGGGAGTACCAACAGCTTCCAGTGCCACATCTGACTCGAGCAGTTGGAAGTCAGAGTGAGGGAGGCTCAGACCACAGCTACAAGTTGTGAAAATGATTTGAGTGCAGAGCTCTGCAGCAAACTAACATTGAAACCAGAACTAGAGAGATGTGCATGTGTGGGAACCTGAGTTTGAATCCCTGGCACCAACATAAACATCCAGCATGTCATGCATGCCTATAACCCCAGAATGGGAGGGTGAAGACAGGTAGATCCTGGTGCCTATAACCCCAGAGTTGGAGGGTGAAGACAGGCAGATCCTGGGAGATCATTATGTGATTCTGGTTCAATGAGAGACCCTGTCTCGGGAATAAGGCAGAGAACAATAGAGGAAGACACCCAATGTCTTCCTCTGGTCCCTGTGAGCACATGAGCATGCACACCAACACACACACAACACGTACACACACACAAACAAACATTAAAAGAAGTAATCACAGAAACCTTATAAGGGCGTCTCTGTTAGTCTTTGCTGAGTGACAGGGTATATAAACACCAAGAGGAATTCTATGTGATTGGATTTACATTTTTATCCCTTTATCACCTCACAAAAGACTAGAGCTCACATAGCTAAACTAAAGTGGAGAACCAGTGATGATCACCCAGGATATTTAATGAAGACTCCATGGGGTTCATGCTTTGGCAGTAGAACTGAAATATACTTAGTGGATGGTACCCTAGACACACATTAGAAAAAGTAAAAAGTGGGTCTCGATGAACAAAATGCTCCAACTGGATGTTGGAAGAGAGCACAAAATTCTTGAAAGACATATCCTCAACAAAAGTCTACATATTCAACAACACAGCATATAAGCTTTAGCAACCAGTCAAAAGGTTCTGGGTATCTAAGTAGCATGAAATGATGCTTATCCAGGGAAAAAACAAATAGAGGTGGACCCAGAAACTAAGGCATAGCGGGTAAGCAAAACCTGAGAGTTCACCAGCGTTAGGCATGTCTAGAGAGAAATCTCACAGGTCTTCATAGTGAAATAAGAGAAGCTTCACAAAAGACAGAAGTAGGGAGCGCTATAACACAGCAGAATGCCCATCCTTCTGTGACCATGGGACCATCTCCAGAATAGAACACAGAACTACAAATCAAGTATAGATTTTAAAAGATAGGCAAAGTATCTTTTCAGACAAAAACAGGGTGAAGTTATAAATCAGTAACAGAAAAAGGCTTGGGACTTCAGAATTGTGAGGGAATTAAATAGCATACACCAAAGAGCCCCCCCCCCAAAAAAAAAAAAAAAAAAAAAAAAGAAAATCACCAGGGAAATTAGAAAGTTATCTACCCCCCCCCCCTCTGATTTCTATTTCTATAGTTCTGTATCTACTCACAATCTCACTGATGGACAATTGCATTAGATCATATTTATCTAGAAATCATATGAGAGAAATGAGTGTCAGCACCGGACAATACAAAAAACACAGAAATGGGAGATAATTTTGAAGAAAATAGAACCACCATTCAAAGGACTTACAGCTGAATGTTAGCTGAATACAGCATAGGGATCACTCAAGTTTTGACTATAGATACAAAACCAATGGGAATTAGGTTAAAAGAATATCATTAAGGCAACAACACCCTAAGAATAATCAAAGGAAATGGACCATATTGTCTTTTCAGGAAGACGGAAGAGCCGCAGCACCGCAAGGTTCCCTGGACCATGATCGCAATGCGATCGCCCAGCACATCAGCTTCGTCCATGTAGTGGGTGGTCAGCAGGATGATACGGTCCTGTTTATAGGCTTGAAGGAGATCCCACATGGCCCTCCTTGAGGCTGGGTCCATGCCGGATGTTGGCTCATCAAGTATCACCACCTAGAGACAGAACAATTCTATGACTATGTAAAAATGCACTGGTCCCAGGGGTGTCCTACCACTGCTGGGCTTGTTCTTCTTTTGATTTTTAAGCCAAATGTTCAACTGAGCAAAGGTAGTAAGTTTACATAAAACTAGGACTTCTGTACTAAAACCAAACCCATGGTTATTTTATACCAATGAGGTTGACAATGTGAATTCCATCTGAGCTGCTTTCAGTGTTAAAATCTATGTCAGCTTTCAGATTTGTGTCACTGGATATTTAAACCAGCCACAGTACAGAATTAGTTTGTCCCCTTTACCTTGGAGCCCCCTATCAGTGCTATAATGATGGCGAGTTTGCGCTTCATTCCTCCACTCAGTGACTTCGAAAATGCGTCATGTTTTTCCAGCAGGTTAAAAGCTGACAGCATGTTGTTACTTTCCTCAAGATATGCCTTTTGAGGTACCCCTTTTACCTAAAAGAAGGAGGTAGAGCTTGTATAGTACTTTCAACTTTAGTCTTAGAAGTTTCTTTAAAAAATCATTTTCTGTTTTTGAGAATTTTATATGTGCATATAATGTATTTTGATCATATCAATCTCTCCCCTCCTCTTCTGACTCCTCTCAGTACTCCCTACCATGTTTCCCTCCCAACTGCACATTGACTTTCATAACCCACTGAGTGAAGTCAGTGCTGTCTGTCTGTGGATGCATGTGGGGCTGTCGACTGGAGCATGAGTCACCTACCAGCAGCCACCTTCCCTATTCAGCAGCAATCAACTGCCAAAGCTCCTCATCCAGAGGCGGGGCTTTGTGAGTCCCTCTACAGTCTATGCTGGAGTCTTGACTGGCTCTATCTTGCTCAGGCAAGCACAGCTGCTCTGGGTTCCTGAGCATAGCTGTACTGAAAGTAAGGTCTCACTCCAGTCCTCCTGACCTCTGGATCTTACAAATATCTCACAGTAGCTCCTTCCTTACATCAACTCCAGAGTCGTTTATCCCCCTTTCCATTCCTTAAGTTTAGAGGAAAATTCATCTATAATCATTTCTTGAACTTTATGAGAATAAGAATATTGGTAGTTGGTGATCTGAATGAATGAGGAGGAAAAGAAGAGACATCCTTGGCTCACCCTGCAGTAGAAATAAAGGTGTTCTGATACTGTCAAGTGATCAAACAGCAGGTTCTGCTGAGGACACAAGCCCAAGGATTTCCTGATTTGTGCCATATTCTGTGAGATGTCATATCCGTACACATAGGCCTCTCCTCTGGTTGGGGGATAGAGACCTAGAATCAGGCGGATTATCAAACAGAACAGCTTTTGTGAGAAAACATGCTCATTAGCAACTTGGCCAAAATCTATACATGGTTTGTTCACTAATGTTGTAGATTACAAAAAAATATTCGTTGACCACTTTTGGGATCGCATTAGAAATATTTTACAGCATTTTCCCTGTTTATCTGAATATTGTGTTTTTTTATTATTTAGTGGAGAAGGGATAATCACTTGGCGTGATAAAAGCATGAAAGTGTAACATGGGGACAGTCTAGTACCACCACCAGCCACTTGTCAACAGTTACTATTTATAGAATAGCCTGTTCATGGCAATAGATTCAAGCACACACCTTTTAAACTGGAAAACACACACCATAAAACTGTTATCCTTGAAGAACTTAAATTTTGCTTGGAATAAAGAAGTACACAGTCACCTAAAATAATTTAAAAATGGTTCAGATGGTAATACAGTCTTGGGCAGCTCCTGCAATGTGGAGTGTTGGGTGTTACTCTGTGAAGTAGCTATTTGTGGTTTTCATTTAGATGGCTTTCCTGGGTTGTCTCTTTCTTTTCTCAATTAAGCTTCCCTGATCCATTGGGGATTATGCCTGGCAGACTCAGTTATGGACTGATCTTCTGTCCTTTGTCATAATACACTGGGGCCCATTCTGCTTTGCAGTTGGATGGGGGGGGGACGTTTTTAAAGCAAGTCTTCAAGGTTGTTCTGACCCTAGCAGGACTCCTGCCAGCAATCTTGATTCTTAGCTCCCTAAGGACTATCTGCTCCGTTGTTTGTCTGCCTTGTTTCTCTCAGTTTCCAGACACTGCAAACGGTTTGGTCTGTTGTTGGTCTTCTAGCTTTGTCAGCTTCACTGGAGCACTTGATGTGCTTGGCCTCGTGGGCCAAAAGTTGAATATTGTTTTTATCTAAGTATTTGATAGCTTCAAAAGGAAAATGTATATATAAAAATGTTGAGATTGTTTCTTACATGTATCGATGGTTTCACCGTATTTGATGCTCTTGAATTCTTCTTAAAAATCCAAGTTTCAGTCTAGAATCATTTTCTTCCTGCCTGAACATTTCACACTTCTTAGTTCTCTCTACCCCTTTCCCTGGGGAGCCTAGGATCTGATGTACCAGCTCACAATGGGCTATAAACAATGTGTGCTTGGCTGTTGTTGGGCTGCTGCTTTCCAAAAACAGGAACTGGAGCCTGGTCATTAAGTCCTCAGCATTCTTCCCTCTGTCCTGTCTACTGGCTCCATCAATGGCTGCAGAAGTGGTGTGGAAGCCTCTAAATGCACATGTGTCTGCTGCCTTTTCAAATCTTTCAGGTTTGGCTTTGAGGATTTTGGTGCTCTGTTCTTAGACACATACACACTAAGAAACATAACTGTCTTCTTCATGATCTTTTAGTCATTATGTAATCCTCCCAGAACACTAACTTTTACATTTTTATATTATTTACAAACACTAACTTTTATATTTTTATATTGTTTACAAAGTGGACTATTACACTATATCATGACAGTTTCATTGCATTAACCCCAGTATCTGGGTAAGAAATGCCTTCTTGATAGAACTGAACACCGACCTGAGAGGATGGACATAGTTGTGGACTTTCCTGCCCCGTTGTGACCTAGAAGAACAGTGATCTGTCCCTCATATATGTTCAAAGATAAGTCCTCAATGGCTATCTTGGTGGTGTTATTCTCTTGGAATACCTGTTGATGGAAACCCATAAATGTTAGGTATGCAGTCTTCGTAGCGGTTGGGAAGAACAAGTACACACAGCAACTCTTTACATAGAAGAAAAAGACTACACATTAATATAATGGGAAATAGAGTGTAATAAGGAGGAACAGCAAAGACGGAAGATCTGTTTGAAGAAACAAGGTGAGTTTTAGAATTTCATAGTAGGGGTGCAGTCTTTCCATGGTCAATTGTAGATGTAACCAACCATCTTATTAAATAAGAAACACAGAGCCAATGTAAAGATGAAAGCCCAAGAGGTCAGAGCTAAGAGTCTTACCCGCTTTCCACCAGCTAGCTTCTCCCGCCAAGAGACCTCTCCGAAAAGGGAGGTATTTCCTGTGCGTTCGTCTTTAAATAGAATTCTGTTCTGCCTTCTCATTGGTTGTAAACCCAACTATGTGACTGCCTCGTCACTGCCTGTCTGTACAGACCTCCAGGTCTTCTATGGTTGGTATTGAGATTACAGGCGTGTGTCTCCAATGCTGGTTGTATCCTTGAACACACAGAGATCTACCTAGTTCTGCTTACCAAGTGCTGGGATTAAAGGCGTGCACCACCACCACCCTGGCTTTCCCTATGGCTTGTTAATAGCTCTGACCCCTAGGCAACTTTATTTATTAACATACAAATAAAATCACATTTCAGTACAGATAGAATACCACTATAGTCAATCCCATCCCTCCCTTCGTTGTTTCAGTTACCGCCTTGAAGCTGGCAATGCCACAGTCTTCTTCAGTCAGTCTTTATTTTGGGAACAGAGGAAATGTCTCAGTGGGCAAAAGCACTTGACATACAAGTATAAGGATCTGAGTTCAAATCCCCAGAACCCACATAAAAGCCAGACACATCCTTGATCCCACCAGGGACATGGGAAGCAGAAACAGGAGAATTCTTGGAAGCTAGTGGGCCACTTTATCTGGCACGTACAGTCAAAAAACAACAGAGACTATATTACAGTTTACTAACATCCATAAAAAAGTTTATCAAAATGTATTGAGTTCTGGAGAAGTCTAGGGAAAAAGCTGAATTTTGCACCTAGGTGGAAAAAAGCAAAATAGAGACATCTTGTAAAATAATGAAGCTGGGAAAGGTCTATAAGAGAATAAACACTCTCTACCCTCCAGAGTCTTTTGCAGCTATAGAGTTAGGAGCTCAGATCTTAAGTTTATGCAGACCCTTGAGAAGGAAGGAAATATCAGAGAACATGAACCACCTGAGCGGCACACCTGCAGAAAATCCAGCAAAACTGACAGACCAAGTGTCGCCTCCACCCTCCCCCAACAACCACCCAGGCCAAAGAGATCATAAGTAGATGAATGGAAAGCATCAATGAACAGAAATTAATGTTTACCCACTCAAGCCACAAAGCTCCATTAGATATACTTTAAAATGGCAGCACATATAGACAACGTGGCACAGGTCAGAGGGAATCTGATTATCTTCTAGTAGAAAGATCCACTATTTACTAAGTACTGTACAGATACCGTTTTTATCTTTCTCTAGAGAAGTAAATGCAATGGCTACGAACTCTTATTAGCATAAATAAATAAAAATTGGTGAATATTTGTGTATTTCTCATATTGAAGGTTTACAGTGAATGCAAAGTAAATCCCAGCTTCATTAGGAAGGGAGGTCATGAAAGGATACCTTGTGCAGGTGTTTGATCTGGATGCCTGGTATCAAGTCAGCTGGTTCAGCTTCAAAATACTTGCTTTGAATTGTCTCATGAAATTGGGTGATTTCAGGATTTGTTTGAGGTGTGTCTCCAAACCAGTAGGAGCGCTAAGAAGGAATAGAACTGATGTAACTGGTGGCATGGAAAAGAAAACACTAGAAAATACATTGACCCAACAGCGTTTGCACTGAGCTAGGCTGCATACAGTTCTTGATATCAGATTTTAGAGCAAGCTGGCTATAGACTCCCCATGTCCCCCTCCAGGGTCTAGCCTGGTAAGTACCCCCTACAAGCAGATTCTGTTTTTTTCCCTTAACCCACCAGACTTATCCCAGGTCCCACAGCAAGTGCCCAGTCCTAGTCTGGCCCCCCACACCTATGCAGTATGGGACCTCAAGACCCCCCACAGGGTCCCACATCCCGTACTACTGCCTAGTCAACTCTGCCTGGGCTGTAGCTAACTTCCTAAGCTTCTGCCAGGAACTAGCCTGGAAAGTACCCCTGACTCCATCATCCACACCTTTCCCTTAATCCCACCAGATTTAGCCTAGTTCTCACAACCTGTGTATCAGCCTAGTCTGGCCTTCCATTGCCTCACTTTGAAGGAGCTTAGGCTTGAGTCAGAATCTTCCCCAACCAGCCGCAAACCACAGGACTCTCTTGTGGGGCGTTTACCCACCAACCCCACAGCTCCCCAGAGTTTTCTTGAGTGTGAGCAGCAGGAAATATTAGATAGAAGGATTTATTGCGGAGAATCTTGCAGAGATAAACAGATAGAAAATAAAGGATAGCCTCGAGAGGGCCTGGAACCATTCCAATGGCCCCGACTGTCTCTGCCCCAGAGTTTTTATAGAGACGCCAAGGGGTGGAGCAAATGACCTCCTCCCCCAGCACAGCCAAGTGCAGACCATCTCAGACACCTGCACTCAGGCCCGTGGTCCTAATCATCCTCTATGCGGACCTGCTGGGTAAAGCCACGAGGAACCTGAGAACGGGCTCCCACACTCTCTCACATAATATCTGACCTTTCCACTCAGACCTACCTATCCTCACAGTCTGGCTTCAAGCAGGAAACACATGAATACCAGGACAGTCCCCTCTGTCCACCTGACTTTATTCCATCCAAGACATTCCCAACCTCTAGTCCCAACCCATTCCCACATCTTTTTGTCTTCCCTAGCTTGTTGTGTTCATAACAAATTTAGAACTAAAAGGAAAGCCTTGCGAGTAGAATGAGGCAAGCAGAAGACAGAACATCAGGTCTGAAAGATAAAACAGAGGATCAAGACCAAATAAGCAAGGAACAAGAAAATTTAACTGCCCCCCAAAAATATGAAAAGAAACACATGGGAAATGTGGGACACCATGACAAGGTCAAACCTTCAAATCATAGGAATAGATGAAGGAGAAGCATTTCAAGTAAATGGTATAGACCAGAACCTTAAAAAGATCACAGAAGAAGACTTTCCCAAACCAAGGAAAGACACACCCATATGGATACAAGAAGCACACAGGATACCAAATAGACAATAAAATAGAAATAAAATAGACAATAAAATAGAAAATCCCCATGGCATATCAGAGTTAAAACACTAAGTATATATTACAAAGAAAATATATTGAAAGTTGCAAGAGAAAAATATTCCAGTCACATATAAAGAAATATCAATAAGAATAATAGTTGATTTCTCAATGGAAACTTTGAAAGCTGGAAGAGTTTAGAGCAATTCATTCCAAGTCCTAAAAGACTATGACAGCCAAACATAAAATAATATGCCCTGCAAAGTTCTCTGCCATGTTTGAAGGAGAAAGAAAAACTTTCTACAACATAAGGAGCCTGAAAAAATCTATATCCAACAAACCAAAACTAAGAAATTCCATGGATTATGATATAAATGCAGCAGATGGCAATTGATATTCAAAGAAGTCAACACACTAGGTTCTCTGATGGGGGAACCTCATTCAAGCAAGGCTTATGAGGCCACAGACTCTGGAATATCATTTGCTTCTGTCTGTAATTTCACTTGTGCAAAACAGCTATGGGAATCTCCCCACTACCTGTTCTGTAATGTGTCTATCTCATGATTAGATCTCAACCTTATGGACATTTATATCTGTGGACTATCTAGAAGATGACTGACTCCTCATTAAGCTGTATTGTCCACTTGGTATCTATAATGTTAGCTTACACAGAGTTTGATGAATAAATAGGAATACAAAGAATTACTACACAAGTCAGGAATTATATATTCCTGAGAACTGTTTAATATCACAGCTTAGGTTGACATAAGAAAATAGTTGCCTCTCCCCAGCTCTAAGACAACTGTATACCATTAGCTGATTTAATGCTTCAAAGTAACTTTAGATTAAAATCAAGTGCCTTGGTAATGGGTTTTTAGATAACCACTCCCTATCTTAGTTCACAAGGACATACTGAGCTGTCTTGCTAGGTTGTAAATACAAAAAAGCCCAATTATTGCTAGCTGTCAAATGATCTAGTCCTTGTACCCATTCCTGACCTCAATTTGTGAAAATATATTTTGACTAGTCAAGGCTACAGATAATAACTTGACTCTGTAGCCCCTAATGAGGGCTGCAGGTGTTCTTAGACAAACAGAAATTACATGCAGAATAGGAAAATATATTTCAAGATTTAAAACACTTTTTATGTCACTGTGCCTTGGAAAATGCCAAGTAGGCTTATATTAGGGGATTTAAGATAAACCTGAGTTCTAACCAAAGCATTTACAACACAGCTCTCTTTCTGTAAACACTTCGAGAAAGCCCAGCATTTCTGTTAATCACAAAATCTTAGTTTAAAATGTTACTACATTTAGAAATATAGGCTGTATACACAAATTCCTTATTTTTCTTAGACTCCTCAATAGCTTAGTTTTATAAAGCTATCTCTCTAAATAGATAACAACAACTAGATCTTTTTTTGTAGCTGCAGCTACACTTTACAGCCAATTAAGAAGTTGAGATTTATGACTAGTATGTTACCAGGATGGCTCTGTCCCTTGTTGTTTACTGAAATGTGACCTTACAATGCAGTTCCTATATTCAACATGAAAGTTTCTGTTGAGTATATATAGCTGTAAGAACAAAGAGAGGAGGGAGCCAACATGAGAAAATAGATAGGGAAGCTAACATGAGAAAAGAGAGCAACATGAGAGAATAAAGGAAGTTACCATCAGAATGAGTGTGTTCCTTTCCTAAAACCCTCAGATAGAAAAAGTTCCTGAAGCCCCACTACTCTGCAGCGTCCTCTCTACAACCCTGTAGCAGCCTGGATGCTGCTCTTACAGGCTGCATTAAAGAAGCAAAATTTTTGACTGAAGAGAAAAATTCCCATAGCAGAGAGACTGTGGAAAGACATATGAGGTCATAATTATTAAGACATGAAGGATCAGTGAGAAGACAAACAAAGTAAAAAATCAACAACACATTGATCACAATGAACACACACACATTTCAGTAATAATTTTAAATATCAATGACCTCAATTCCCTAATCAAAAGACCCAGACTGACTGAATGGATCCAGAACAAAATCCAGCTGTCTGCTGTCTACAAGAAACATATCTTAGTCTTAAAGATAGCCATCGCTTTAAAGTAAAAGGATGGACAAAAGTTATCCAATGGAAGAGGACCAAGAAGCAAGCAGGTGCCACTATCCTAATATCTGAAAGCATAGACTTTAAATTAGAACTAATTAGAAAAGATTTTTAAAGGGACACTTCATTCTAATCAAGGGAACAGCTAACCAAGAAGACATTATTATCTGACATATTGACACTGAACTCAGTGTCCCCAATTTTGTTAAAAAAAATCTATCATTGGATTTAAAGACAGAGATTAACATCAATCAATTAATAAAAGGTGATTTTGATATATCACTTTGTCCAATAGACAGGTCATCTGGACAAAAAATAAACAGAATAATCAGAATTAATCAACATCACACATCAAATGGACTTAACAGAGATCTGCAGTTATTCTATTCAAACACCAAAGAATTCACGTTCAACTCTGCAGCACATGAGCTTTTCAAAAATAGACCACATCTTGGAACATAAAACAAATCTTTTCAAATTCAAAATGATTGAAATTGCTCCTTGTATCCTATCTGACCTCAATCAAATAAAACTTAAAATTGATGGCAAAACCCTCTAGTAAATACACAAACTCAAGGACATTAAACAACTCAGTACTAAATGATGAATGGGGGTCAAAGGAGAAAAAAAAACCAGAAAGAAATAACAAAAACTTCCTGTAATTAAATTACCATGAAGATCTACAGAATAAAGGACAGCAAGTACTAGAAGGGATGCAGGAGGAAAAGGGATCCTTGTTCACTGTTGGTGCAACTTCAAACTGCTGCAGCCACTGTGAAAACCAGTGTGGAGAATTCTCAAAAAGCTAAGAAATCTTCCATATGATACAGCTATACCAGTCTTTGGCATATGCCCAAAGGACTCAACATTCTACTCTGAAGATACTTGCTCAGCCATGTTCATAGCTGTTCTATTCACAATAGGTAGGAAATGGAGACAATCTAAATGACCTACAATTGATTAAGGGGTAGTGAAAATGTGGTGCCTACACACCATAAAATACTATTCAGCTGTAATGAAAAATTAAATCATAAACTTTGCAGATAAATGGATGGACCTAGGAAAGATCATATTGAGTGAGGTAACCCAGACCCAAAAGTCCTATGTTCTCTCTTATCAGAGGCTCCTGGTTTCCAATCCTCAGATGTAAACACTTAACATAGCCTGTAGTAACTGCAGAAACCAGGAAAGTAGAATGGCACTGTTGTCAGCAAAGGGGGGTTGGGGAGCACTAGCGAGGGGAATAGCAGGGTACAAGTGATCTTATCAGTGAAATGGGAAAGGGGGGCTGGGTAGGGAAGGGGAGGAGATGATTATACAAGGTAGGAGGAGCATAAAGAGGAGTAGCAGGATATAAGTGCTCTGACGGGCAATGGGAAAAGCATGGGCACTTTATGCAAGGGGAGGGAAGTAAATACAGAAGGAGGAGGGAATTGGGTTAAATAATAATAAGAATGCCTGAAAGAGCCACAAGTATTAATTATTTAGCAAAAAATCCCACAATAGACATAACTCCATGTATAAATATACATGTACAGTTTTAGTGAATTTTTCTCATCTGGGCTACTGGTTCTCTCTCCAAGAGGGAAGAACACCTATAAGAAATCCCAATACCAGACATGAGAAGCTGCCTTTGAGTTGTTAGCCAGAGCTGTCCAAGAGACTCCCAAAACATATAGCCTGTTGCTGTTGCCCTTGGTTACCTCCCAGAGGTAGAAGGTAAATCCTTATTGCTGAAGATACCATGTATTTCAAACACAGGACCCAGAGTCCCCTGAGCTGGAACAGACCTGTCTGCTTCCTCCCTGAGGACCAGCTTTTGTGATACCAGAAAGCACCACGCAAGCTTCCAAAGGAGGCAGGTAACCAACAGTCCCACCCAGCCTATAAATCAAATCAATGACCAGCCTGGCATGATAACCCTAATGGTGTAGTAGTGGCGTATCTACCTTGGTGGTATCCAACAACTCTCTTGGTCTTATGACTGGCTCAAGAAAAAGGAGACCATGCCTGGTTCTGGAAACCTAGTTAACTACTCACTATTAGTGAAGCCATAGTTATTGGAGGAGAATCTATAGTCACTACTTTACTAAACCAGCATAATTGCTAACAATCTATAATCATTTGCCTTTAAACCTAAAGATATGTGTTGTCTGCACCCCTCGTCAAAGAAACTTCTCTTTGCAACAGATGGAGAGCATAACAGAAAAGCACAACTAATCGAAATACAGAGTTGTGGAGCCCAGTCCCAATGGATACGTCTACAAAACACTCCCCCACCTAAGGCTCAGAGAACATTACAGAAGTGGGCCTCAAGGATTCTAAGGATCAGGGAACTTGCTGTGATTATGTCTTCCAATACTATCAGAAGCTACTCCCACAGAGTCACCAACACGACTGCCCAAAAGTGAGCTGAACAAGGAACATGCTGAACTTGAAAGAGAGAGCTCATGAGTCCTCAGCCCTACACAAAGAACTACCGGCAGCTGAGGAAAGCTGGGAATGGGAGGGGCAGTCTTACCCAGGGAAGAGCACACCAACTGGTTGTCCAGTTTTAAGAGGTCAGCCCTGAAAATTTATATACAGGTAGCATTATATGGACTGAACAGGCTATACGTAGGGATATTTATGTATATACATATACACATACAATAACAGATTTTTTTAAAAGAGGCCATGATTTTTAAGGAGAATAGGAGGGTTTGGAGAGAGGAAAAGGACAGGAGAAATGTAATTAAATTATAATCTTAAATAAACACTGATACCCCCCCAAAGTAAATATTTGAGAGGGGTAAAGGGAAACTATTGCCAACTGATATCAGAGAGAGAGAGTGCTATATCTCTGTCACATCTTCTCTAAGCAACACATAGGCCAAAGATTTCCATGCTATTTCCTGGAGCTCGGTAAGAAATCTGGACCAAAGGTGATGAGGATCCAGACATGATTAAACTTCTCTGTGTTATTGTGTCCAGAGTCTCAATGCTGTTACCTTCTTTAAGAACACATAGCCTTTCTGAGATATATTCCTGACAATGTGTGGACTTGTTACTCACAATTTGTACACTTTGGTTAGTTTCCAGCTCTTATCCATGGGTTATATTTCCCCACATATAGTTATAGATATCTGCAATAATAACTTAGGACTCCATGATCTTACCTATATTGTCTATCTATGTAAGTATGAGGGCTCAGGCTGTATTAGGGAAACAGTAGTGGATTAGTATGGCAGAAACATAGATAAGGATGGCTCTCCCACCTTGTCTACATACTCAGTGTAAAGCTGACTAGTGATTTTCTTTTCAGATGTTTTAGAACAAATTCACAAGGATTCACCTATGAATAACAGGCACCAAGACTCACCGTCATGAAAAAGTTCCATGGCTTGGGCACACCGTACTCTCCTGGAAAGACAGCTTCTATATACCAGGCCACAAGGGCATATAGGAAAGCATCGACTAAAAGCATTCCTAGCACATAGGCAAATGAAAAGCTGTCTTTATCCGCTGATGAGAATATGTTACTCCATTTCACTCCAGTTTCTAAGACAAATAGTGAAACATTCAATTAGATGCCAGTGGGACTAAAATGGTTCTTCACCTGTATCATAACTGAGTGGTGTGTTGGTGCTCTCTAGAGGTTCCTGTGTGAGTCCACTACCTTCTTTCAGCCTTAGCATGTCGGACTGCAATAGGACACCTGAGTAAGTCATCGGGAAACTGTCTCTCACTATACCCAAACAGAGAAACAATTGGAAATGAACTGAATAAAAATGAACTACAAAAACTTCAGGAAAATAGAATTTAATAAAAAATAAGCAGACCTATGAACCAGGATGATGATTCCTCTCGTCACTGCTTTGCATGCTAAAAATCTCACTGGAATGCATAATTTTGGAAAAACATAATCATTGAAATGTAGGGATAGATTCCTGCTCCAGAAGAAACAGGAAGGGGCTCTTCTGGACTCCTAATAAGTTTTTGGAGAGATTGTGAGGTTACTCATATATTAATATGTTAGTATAAAGTAGAAGAAAAATTGGAGGACAGTTTAGCAATCAAAATTAAACTATGAATAACCAGTAAGCTATTAACTATGCATCTTCTAGAACACAGCAAAGTTTACAAGGTCACTACTCACTCTTTGTCTCTGCATCGATTAGGAATTTAAATCCGAATGCCATCCCAACATTGTAGTCGAAGGACCAAAACAGCTTTTGCTTGAATGTCATCTGTTCATACTTTGAATACATGATAACATATGGGAAGTAGGTGAGGAGAAAAAAGGAACTTCCTAAGCTCATAGCAAAATTGACTGCAAATGTAAAGGGAAGTGTGGTCAATTTAAGCAATTTTGAGAAACACAACATATAATTGGCTTTTTTATGTGTACACTAAGTAAGTGTTACAAGAAATGAAAATGTCTGTTTTGTTTACCACTGTTTTCTCCAGAACATAAATGCCATGTTTAGAATGCAGTGTGTGCATAAGATATTTCTGGAAGAAAAGGGCTGAAATCAAACACATAATGAGCTCATATTTCTGGACTTGTTCATTCTATATGCAATGAATCTGAGTATCATAACTGTTATTAGAAATTTATAATTTTATTACCACTCAACATAAGAAATTATAAATAAAAACAAATTATCGGAATAATCAAAATATTCATCCAGGCATTATGAGATTGGTCTAAACCATGGTAATGGATGAAAAGGATTCCCGAATAAGTCAAGAAACTATAATTCAGTGTTTAAAACAACACAACAACAAAAACCCAACTGGATAGTTAAAATTTTTTTTCTTTATTTTATTTTACATACCAACCACAGTTCCCCTCCCTCCTCTCTCCTATTCCCTCCCCCCACGTCCCCTCTAACTCCCCATCTACTCCTCCTCCCTCTCCATCAGATGGGGTAAGGTCTCCCTTGAAAATCCACAAAGCATGGCATATCAAAGCATGGCTGGGTTGCTGCAGGACCAGGCTCCTCCCCACTGCATCAAGGCTGAACAAGGCATCCCACCATAGGGTATAGGTTACAAAGAGCCAGCTCATGCCTCAGGGACAGGTCCCGGTCCCCTTGCTAGGGGCTCCACAAAAGATCAAGCCACATAACTGTCACCCAGATGCAGAGGGTAGATGAGTTTTAGAGTATTTTGGAGTTCCAAAATGTGATTTGATTTTCTTTCAGAGTT
The DNA here is from genome assembly GCA_902168425.1 of Peromyscus attwateri. Classification (NCBI taxonomy): domain Eukaryota; kingdom Metazoa; phylum Chordata; class Mammalia; order Rodentia; family Cricetidae; genus Peromyscus; species Peromyscus attwateri. The sequence goes on along the minus strand of CABHPP010128672.1, from coordinate 23,039 downwards.
GCCATTTAACAATAGTTGAAATATTGCTGTATTCAGTCAAGAATTATGAAGCATGCAAAGAAGATGATATAAGCTATTCATATACAAAAGAAAAACGAAACAAACAACACCACAAAGAAAATACTTGCCCCTGTGGAAGGCTAGAGGCTGGACTTCTTCTTTCTTTCTTTCTTTTTTTTTTTAAAAAGGTTTATTTATTATGTATACAGTGTTCTGTCTGCATGTGTGCCTGCCCTCCAGAAGTGGGCACCAGATCTTATTATAGATGGTCTTGAGCCACCACATGGTTGCTGGGAATTGAACTCAGGGCCTCTGGAAGAACATCCAGTGCCCTTAACCTCTGAGCCATCTCTCCAGCCCCCAAGGCTGGACTTCTTAAACAAAGACTGTAAACAATCCGTCTTAAATAAGCTCAATTCCTGAAAGAAAGAGCTGAGGGGAAGTAGGAAAAAGAGATCTCTACTTGTAGAGACTATCAATGAAGTGATGGAAATTATGAAAGGAACCAAGCAGATGCTCAGACTGCAAAGTACACAAAATGAAGACTTTACATGGCTGAGTAGACAAAGGGGAAAATCAGCAGTTAAAAATAGGACAACTAGCATTACACAATCTTAAGGAGCAGTAAGAGAAATAGAATAAAAACTTGGCAGAGCCTAAGAGGCCTGGCACTGCTCTCAAAGTCACCTCCATATGCAAAGAGCAGTCACAGAAGAAGAAAGCAAGTATCTGATTTGAAGAACTGTGGTTGAAAATCTTTACACTAAAAAAAAAAAAGGGGGCACAAACCTCATCTAAACAAAACAAAACAAAACAAAAACATCACTTCAAATAGGGCAGTCAAAGAAGCATACGCTGAGACACATCCAGAATTAAAAAAAAAAAAAAAGCCAAATTCCAAAGGCAGAGAATTGGCAAAATAAAGTGCTGAAGGTGTCACTCAATGGTAGTGTCCTTGCCTAGTATACTTGAAGTCCTGGGTTACATTGTAGCATTAGAAAACAAAAGGCTATAGAGTCTTAAGGGAGAGAATTCTGTCCAGTACAAGACTACAGCATATTTCCATCTTGGACTCTAGAGGCTGGAAGTCACTGGAGTGACATTGTGAAAACAAATAAAAGCTTGTCAACCAAGAATTCTCTATGTGGCAAAAAAACATCATTTAAGAATCCAAGAGAGACTTCTTGGTTCTGGGACCACATATCAGGAGTTTGGTGTCCTTAGCAATTTTATTATTATTTTATTATATTATTTACTAATAACAAATATAGAGCTGGGGAAAACATTTTCACTCTAGTATCTTTCTGAGAAGAGAGGGGATACCATTAATACTTGAGCTGGAGCTCAACAAAAGTCTTTTTTTAAATGTTATCGAAGTTAACGTCATAAATTGCTCATGATTATGGCATTAATTATAATTTATATAAGAAAATAATCAGAAGCTATATAGAAGAGGAAATGAGATGGGAATCGAAATGGAAGACACAAGGAAGGAAAAGATGAGGCGTATATAAAATAAATGGCTGACTGGCAGATGCAGCCCTTCCCGATCAGTCATTGCTATACTTTGTCAGTGTGCTAAATGCAATGGCTTGAGTTAAATTCAGGAAAGGCAAGGTGTCAGAATGTATTAGAAGTCAAAGATACAAATTAATCACGAGTCTAGAAAAAGTCATCCGTGCCAGAGGGAAGTGGCTAAACTATCAGACAGAATGACAGACTTTCAGAAATAAAGAAGGATACTGGGAATACGTTTTTGAGATGGGGTCTAGCTGTGTAGCCCTGGCTGGCCTGGAACTCACTATGTAGACCAGACTGTACTCCAACTTTTGGTACTCTTTCTGCCTCGGCCTCCCAAGTGCTGGGATTATAAGTGTGTGCTACCACACCTGCCCAACCTGGCCAAATTTTCCAGAAGAGAAAATACTCCTGAGTCATTAGTAACATACACTTAAGCTTCATTAGTAACTGATGAAATGAAAATTTATTTTTAATTTCTCTTCTGTGGTACTGAAAACTGAACCTAGGGTGTCACACATGCCAACCAAGGGCTCTGCCATCTAACTATACTTCCAGTTTGAAAAAAATGCAGATTTAAATTGCTTTTATATAACACTTCATATCCCTAATTTGGTACAAGTCTATTATTAAGGACATAGAAAAATAGGAATTCTCACATTCCAGTGGGACTGCAATTTCACAAAAATCCCTTGGCATGTGAACCCTCAAAGGGCAAGGAAGAAAGTTTTATTTGTCTTTGTTGTTAGAGACCATGCTAAGCACAATGTATGAGAATGTGTGAGTGGATGAATAGATGGATGAATGAAGAGCCATTGATTGTATTTTCTATTCTCATCTTTCAATCCTCCAAAAACTTTTCAAAACCTACGTACTACCTCTTAAGTCTACTTTTACTTGCAATATTGTGATCTAGGATCTTCTTATATGTATGCTATGACTTATTAATTTTCATTGCTCTCTGCATGTCTTCTGGTGGCTAGTTTCATACATCATCCTGAATGTACTGTGGGACACACAGATTAAACTTTTTTTCTGTGTGTGTCTGAGTGCCCCTAGTTAAGGTCAGCATTTGAATCTGTGGACTTAACTCAGTTTGATTGCCCTACCTTACACTGAGAACCCAGAAGGAACAAACAGGGAGGGAGAATTCTCTTTTTCTTCCTGACTGCCTTCATGGCCAGAACACTAGTCTTATCCTGCTTGGGACTAGACTGACCCACTAACTCCTCTCATTATTAGGCATTAGGACACATACTGGAATTAGTCAGTGGCTTTCCTGGATCCCCTGGTCACAGATTTCAGATGTGGGGGGGACTTTTTGGCCTCCATAACCAAATAAACCAATTCATCATAATATCCCTTTATCTTCCATTGTTTCTGCTTCTTTGGAGAATTCTACAATAATTTTTGTGCATATAATATCCATACTCCAGAGGTCAAAGCCAGATCTGTGGGGGTAGGCACTGCATTTCAAATACCTAGCAGACCAACAACACACATTTAAGTACAAAAAGCAATTCTGCTGTTTTCTTGATTTTCTCGTCATCAAACTAGCAGACACTGCTCTCTCCAGGTCAAAAACCATCTGCATCTCAACAATTTCTGGTGGAAGGGCTAGAAGGATACAAGAGGCAGTTCAGGTTAGAAAGAACACCCACATGTGATCAAATATGATTATAGCATCACACAAATGCTATGCTTATCAATTTTCACCACTCACCTCATTCCATTTCTTCTTTTTTAAAAGACAAAATCTCATTAGTCCAGGCTGGCTTCAAACTTACTCTATTGTTGAAGACATCCATAAACTCCTGATCCCCCACTTCTGCCTCACAACCACTGGTGTTACAGGTGTGAGCTATCACTCTACATTTGCTCTATTTCGAGGGCACAGGCCAGCTCAGAGCACAGAGGCTAGGGGTGTGGTGGTAGATAACATTTAGAAGGTGCGTTCAAACACAGTGTTGGTTTGTTATTGGCCTCGTTCCCAGGAGGAATCATGTACTCACCTCTATTAAACAGTGTGCTAACCATAAAACTGAAGAAGATTGATGAGCTGGCATAAAGTGACAAGAAGACAAAGACAAGGACTGGGTCATTGTATTGGAAGATTCGTGCAGGTTCAATCTAGCAAAAGAATTAGAAATCTGGTTTAGTCATGTATGATGTGTTATCATGACAAAGTGTAAGAAGAGAAATGCCCTTAAATACGTTATTATTCCTGGTCAACACTAGTGACACACTCAAGGAGATGGAAAATTAATACTGATTTTGGACAGGCTCTCATAGTGGCCAGACTGGCCTTGAACTCTTCGAGGCTAATGATGATCTGCCTCTGCCTGCTGGGATTACAGGCATGCACCATTACTCGCTGTTTATGCAGGGATTTGTATATGTTAGACAAGTACCTTGAAAACCCTCGTCTCCAGCACCAAATGACTCATTTCTCATAGAAGGTCCACCCACCTAGGCTTGAACTGAAGTCTGCCAAGAGACCAAGCAGCTCAGATTCTACAATGACGTCCACACAAGCTAAGTTTTCCTTCCCCAGTAACAGAGATGTTAGGCTGGTTCTGTACTTCTGTTTCCCTCTTAAAGTTTAGCCACAACATACTGGACTCAAAAAGACACTTGCCTTGAGAAATAAAATCACGCATATAAATATGATGTTAATAAAATACAAACAGAAGAATGTGACGAAATAGGCAACCCAGAGCATCCAGTTGCTCAGTCCTATCATGAGCTGGTATTCCTGTGGGAGAATTACCACAAATTAAATATCATGAAAAAACACGTACACAACCACACAGTGCCTTAGAGTTCTCAAAATGAACTGACACATTATCTAATTTCATATTTATGGCCCAAATCTCCAAGTTAAAGAGGATAAAACTTGACCCAGGATCTCCTGTAATTTCATTAAAATTGTTCAGTTAGTGACTGAGTCCTGTAGTTTTTATAAGCTCAGAGGTCATTTCTCCAATAATTGCCTGATACTGTTAAAGACATGGAGCGCATGTAAGCAAAGCTCAAACCATTTAAATATATCTTTCTTATAATTATATTTCTAGAAAAAGATATAATAATATTTAAATTTAATCATAAAACTTGAGAGTACTAAAATTAAGATGAAAAGAGGAAAGTGCTCACAGCTTTAGCAATAATCCTTAGAAACAATCTATTTTCTTCAGAAGTAGTTGTTTATAGAAATATGAGGTATTTTGAGTTTTAACAAAAGCATATTCAAAGCATTTCACAAGGAATATAATGTTAGCCTAGATTAAGAAAGGTCAGTTGAAAGGTCTGAATATTCAGAGGCTACTTAAAATATTTTTATTGAATTTTACTAATATGTCAATATTTAAATTCTATGACTATAGCCCACCCCCCAATTTCTACCTGCTTGATACATACAAGATTCTCAAGGAATGTCTTTTGAATTAATGAATGTATGACTAGAAAGATCTGTGAACATATGCATGCTATTCAAATCTCTTTAGAGTGGTTACAGGTTCATGCTATTACTTGTAAGAGACAAAAACAAGATAAAATGTGCCATTAAGTTTTCTAGAGTTTAATACTTGAAACGGATTCAATTTGCAAAATTTTACCTATGTATGTATGTATGTATGTATGTATGTATGTATCTATCTATCTATCTATCTATCTATCTATCTATCATTTATTCTTGTGTCTGTGCATGCACATGTGTGTGCATGAGGTATGTATGTGGCATGGTGCACATGGAAGTCAGAAGATAATTCTTGGAAGTTGGTTCTCTCCTGTCACCTTCTGGGATCCAGGTTTAAAATTCAGGTCATCAGGCCTGTGTGCAAGTGTCCCTGCCTGTGAGCCATCTTATAGACCCTTACTTAGCAAACTTTAATAAGCACTTACAGCGACAAAGTACATTTAACAAAAGTAGTGCAAGACTTGTACATAGAAAATGCAAAACATGGTTGAATGAGATGACAGAAAGTTGGAATAAATGCAAAGCTCCCCATTTCACAAACCAGAACACTTAATATTGCTAACATGGCAAGATCCCTTAAATTAGTGTACAAACTAAACATAATCCCTTTTCAAAGATCTTGGTGCATAGTTACATGAAACCGCAGAATCTACATAAAGCCCAGAATGGCAGCATGTCAGTAATTTTAATACTCCTATGACAAGATAAGAGGTGGCAACAGGGGACTCTCTAGAGGCTCATGAGCCAGCCTGCTGCACACAGCCATGAAGAACAAAGAGACCCTGTCATAAGCAAGGTGGAAGGTGAAGACCAACACCCAAAGCTGTCCTCTGACAAGCATGGTGTGGCATGTAGGCACCTGCACTCAGACACATAAACATATACACAGATATGTATCATATGCATGTACATAAACTTAGAGATTGACAAACACTAATAAAATTCATATGAACATTCAAAAGACCCAGGGTAGTCAAAACAGTCTTGAAGAAACCATAACACTATCTGGCTGGTTTCAACACACACTGCAATGAGCTTGCTGTGCACAGATCACCAGAAAGGTCTGAGTGTACCTTACAGCTCACCTTAGACATATATCATTAATCTCGATGAACTACACATTTGCTAACAGGTGGGAATATTTTCTAGTTTCCCCTGTATTATTCTTCGATCTATATGTTGTTTATATAAGTTTGCTGTTTAATTGCTAAATAGCTGTGAGATCTATTCTTCACTCTGCTGTTCCCAGAGAAAAACACGCTTTGTATTATTCAGGCCTTTTCTGTTCCCTGAGACATGTTCTGTGACTGTTTCATATCCAGTCTTGGTTTAATGTTCAAATATTTGTGTTTTCCTACTTCTGTGACTCTTATTAAATATGTAATTTAATTCTCTTGGGATAGAGATCATACTCTGTTATTTCAGGCTTCTGGTGTACCCACTATACTTACAAAGAATGTGATATTGCAGATACATTGGATGTAGTATCTATAAGCATCATTTAATATATTTGTGAGTTTTGTTGAAATTCACCTCATATCTAACAACAGAATTGAGTTGAAGTGGAAAGACAAAAATATATCCCATGAAATAGTCACTAAAACAGAGTTGAGGTAGCAATAGTAATATGAAACAAAAATATTTTTACATCAAAATTATTATAGAAATCAAGGATATTGTGTTTTGAAAAAAAAGGGCCATTTTATCATGAAGATGCTACAGTGAAAGACATGTATGAACCAAAAGCAACATCAACAAAATACACGAAGAAAAACACTAACAGGATTAAATGAAGCAATAATCGCTGGAGACTTCAACATAAGGTTTTCAGTAACAGAAAAACTGAACACAAAGAAGCTCCGTGAAAAATGGAGGATTTCAAACAACACTCTACCCAACTGGACTCAAGTGACAGAACATGAAATCAAACAAAATAAATTCTCATCTCCTCCTTAACCATCTCCAGAATAAACGTTAGCCTATAAAGAGAGTCTTAATATATTTCATTTTTTACATCTTAGTTTTTTATTTACTTTGCCTATTGTAATTTTAAATTTTATTCTTTTCTTTTTTTTTTGAGCCTGATATTATGTGAATTATCTTTTCTTATCACAAAGGGATGAAACCAGAAATCAATAACAGGAAAACTGAAAAAAAATCATTAACGGGTAGAAATTAACAATGCGTCCTTCAACGACCACTCAAGAAATAACAAGGAAAAGTAGAAAACAAAAACACAAGACACCAAAGCTTATGGGACGCAGTGAAAATGAGGCTGGAAGAGAACTTTACCGCTAGAGAGGCCTAAGTTAAAGAAGAAACAGCTACGGCGAACAGCCTAACTTTATACCCCATGAGCCTAGAAAAGAAGGACGAGCTAGACACAGGGAGAGGGTGACCCAGATTAGAGTGAGATAAATAAAGCAGAGAAGATGCAGACAGCAGAAAAAAAAGCCAACAACACCAAAATGAATCAGAATGGCAGGAATCAGTCAGACCGACATGACAATTGAGGAAACACATTACTCAAAACCAGCAAAAAGACTGGGAGCATGGCTTCTGATTTTACAGAAGTGAGGATCGTGAACCGCTGAATGGCAAACAAAAATTTGAATAATGGAGAGAAAATGGAGAAATGTATAAGAACATGGTACCTATTAAGATCAGATAAAAGAAGAACAGAAAGTTGTCCAGACTTATAACTAATGAGATCAAAATCAGTATTCAAAAACCGCCTGATAAATCACTAACCCTGGACTGGGTGCATTGAATAGTTTGAGGGTAGTTGATATTCAAATTATATCTGGAATGTTCCTTAAAGTAGTCTTCCATATACTGAAACTAAGAGTCATCTAAAAAAATTTGAATAAAGACAAAATTATAGAGAATTGTCACACATGTGAGTGTTGAATGGCTGCAAGTGAAACCAAACTATTGGTTTTGACCATGAAGAGCTAATTCAACCTTCCATATAAGTTCACCCCACACTTTCAAATTTTCAATGTAAATGCTGTCTACAAGAAAAATAGAGTTACCTTCAATTGGTTTTCCTTTTCCCACACAATGGACTGAACCAGGGTAAGATAATTTATAAAGAAGGTACATGCCATTGTTAGAGGGATGAAAATATTAGCAAGTTTATGGAAGAAATCATGATGAAAAGCAGGGGTTGGAAATCTCTGAATGAAAAGGCTGATGTCATTAAAGAGTGCTGTCGCGGCAGCACCGCCATGATGTAGCATGATGGCCTTGTCTAAGGCGTGTTGCACGGCCAGGAACCCTTCACTGATGTACCCTAAATGAGAAAATAAAGATTCTAAGTAAAATGCCTAACAACATCTGAGCTGAACAAAGAAAAACAGTGATTCATGTACAGCCATGCATTGTATATAAGTGTTCTGGCAATGAAGGTGATCTCATACCTTTGTCATCTATGACAAAGTGAGACAGCCACCCTAGCCTGTGTGAACTCACGTTGATGTCCACATGATGAGATGGGAGGTGTCTAGCAATGACACCTCTGAGGCCTTATGCCCTTGGTAGGTGATGCATGACTAGATGTCAATGAGAAAGAGCAAAGTTAATTTTATCCAGGCTCTTCTCTTGGTCTAACATCCTGAGCAGCCCCCACAGTTTCTCCACACAAACTCAGAATGAGTCCATCTGCTGTGAATAAAGATGGTATAGCTCTTTCTTCCTCAAGTGTTAGGACGTTCTAGTTTCTCTTTTTGGGACAGACAAGAATTTAGAGTAATTTGTTGCACAGAATTGGTGAGAACAAATATATTTGCTTTGTTCCTGACGTTAGGAGGGGAATGCACAATGTTGAAGTGGTAAGCTACATATCTTCCACAGGTGTGCTGTATTGGATAGGGAAAATGTACTTTCATTGGTACCTTTGGGTTAGGGAGTTTGGGGCTAGTGTTTTAAAAATATGTTTTCATGTTGGAAATATCATTATGATGGAAAATTACAAAAGCAGTACAGAGGTTTTCTGTATGCCATGCATCCTCAAAGGGAGGTTGGATCACCCCGTGCCATTCTGCATAAGCAGAAATATCTTTGTGATGTTGAAATTTCATGAGAGGGAAGGGCTAGGTTTTTTAAAGTCCCCAAAGGCTCTTAGAGGGGCAATAAATACAAAGACTGAGGAAAATTGCTGTTGACCATGCATCATGCTTCCTTAGCCTCAGATGCTATGCTATCACAGCACAGTTCTCAAAACTAAGAACCTAACATGAGTGCAATACTACGTATAATACGTAAGCTCCATTTGCATTTCACCAAGTGTTTTTCCTCAATGTTCCTTCTCTGTTCTAGTTTCCTGCACAGAATGATGATTGCACTTACTTAGTAGGCTGACATGCTCTCCTCTCATCTATGGAAACTGCTCATGTTTTTTTTTTCCCATCTTTTTTGTTTCTTATCAAAAATAGATATGTTTCCCTCATAGAAAATGTCATGATTACTGTTTCCCCTCCCTCTGTTCCTACCAGTCACTCCTCATCTCCCCTCCTATCCAAATCTATACCCTTTCGGTAGTCACTCATCAGAAAAACAGGCTTCTAAGGAGTAATAATAAAATAAAATAAAATAAAATAAAATAAAATAAAATAAAACAAAAACTAACACATCAGAATAGAACAAAACAAACAGAAGGGAATGAGCCCAAGAGAAGGCTCAAGAATCAGGGACCTACTCATTCACACATTCAGAAATCCAATAAAAACACTAAACTAGAAGTAAATATATATGTGTGTGTGTGTGTGTGTGTGTATACACACACACACAAAAGACCCTATATATATATAAATAAAATTCATATATATGAAAATAAAAATTGAAAATAAGGCAAAATTTTAGAAAAAATAAAAAGCCCTGACATGACATTATGAGACAAAAATACCCTCCAAAGATGCATTGAGTTCATTTTCTGTTGGCCATCTATGGCTGGACCTGCAGCCTACCCTTAAGAGTAGTTTGTTTTACCCACAGACCCCTTTAAAGGAAACTAAATTTTCATTTGCAAGTGGTTATCAATTGGAGACTGCTTATGGGTTAGGGATGGAGGCATGTGTCCATTTCTCCTTTCCACTCTAAGACTCCATCTGGTGCAGACCCATGCAGGCCCCATGCATGCTGCCAAGTCTCTGAGTTCATATGCATATCGATCTTGTTGATTTAGAGGGCCTTGATTTCTTGGTGCCCTCCATCCCCTCTGTCTCTTATACTCATTCCACCTCTCTTCGACGGAGTTCCTTGAGCCCTGAGGTGAGGGATTTGATGGAGACATCCCATTTAGAGCTGAGTATTCCAAGGTTTCTACTTCTGCATGATATCTGTCTGTGGGTCTCTCTGTATTTGTTCCTATCTGCTGTAGGAGGACGCTTCTCTGATTGGCAGAGCAGGACATTGATCTATGAGTATAGCAGGAGGTCATTAGGAGTTATGTGAGTAGTATTGTATTTTATCGTAAGTTCCTAGGCTATCTAGTCTTGGGTTCTTGGTCACTCAAGCAGTGCTGGGTATAGATTTTATCTCCCGGCCTGGGCCATAAGTCAAATCAGATATTGGTTGGTTACTCCCACAAGCTTTGTGCCACCATTGCACTAGCATATCCTGCAGGCAGGACACCATTGTAGATCAAACAGTCTGTGACTGGGTGGCAGTTTACATTTCTCCTTTGGTGGTGTTTACTGTACCTTCCTGTACCAAAGGTGCTACCACGTAGGAGTGAAGGCTCTATGTAGGCATCAGTTTGACTTATTCATGTTCAATGAGTTGCATAAGTGTAGTCTTCAACAATGGGGTTTGCCTTAAGTTTGTGGAGAGCAACCTGTAGTCTTAATAACAGCTTTGGTAGTTTAAGGGTTCCCATGGGACCCCTTTGGCCAACATCTGAAATAGAAGTAACCAAAGTCTGGTACTGGAAACTTCATTTGATGACAAGAGATGTCCAGTTGGTGCTCTGTCTCCACATTATTTGGTGACTTTATTTAGAACACCTTCATATATATATATATATATATATATATATATATATATATATATATGAAGGCTTCTACTGTATTAGGTTTCAATACTACTCCTCAAATGACCCTTACTTTTTAGCTGTCTCTTCCTATATTCCCTTCCCTTTTCCCCCATTTGCATCCCCTTCTCCACTTGATCTTCCTGTTCCAGTCCCACCCCCATCCATCTATAAATATCTATTCTATATCCCTTTCCTAGGGAGCTCTATCGATCTCTTTCTACTTCCCTAGTCCCTCCATGGGACTGTGGATTGTAGCTTGGTCATTATTGAGTTAATAGTTAATATCCCCATATAAGCAAATACATAGCATATTTGTCTTTCTGGGTCTGATTTACCACATTCAGGATGATTTTTTTTCTAGTTCCACATACTTACCTGTATAAGTATAAATGAGCAGCAATGAATATGGTGTAGCAAGTGTCTCTGTGGTAGGATGAAGCATTCTTTAGGTATATGCCCAAGATTGGGAGAGCAACCGCCATACTGATTTCCTTAGTGGATGTACGAGCACATTCCAACCAACAAAGATGAATGTTCCTTAACTCCACGACCTTGCCAGCATGAGCTGTCACTTGTTTATTGGCCTTAGCCATTCTGATGAGTGTAAGATGAAATCTCAAAGTAGTTTTGATTTGCATTTCCATGATGGCTAAGGATGTTGAAGATTTCTTTAGGTGTTTCTCAGCCATGTGAGTTTCCTCTTTTGAGAATTCTATGTTTAGATCTGTACTCCATCTTAAAATTGGGTTATTTATTTTCTTTATATCTAGTTTCTTGAGAACTTTATGTATTTTAGATATTAGCCCTCTATCGGATGTAGGCTGCCACTTTGTGCAAATGATGGTGTCTTATTCTGTATAGAAGCTTTTCAGTTTCATGAGGTTCTGTGTATTAATTGTTGATCTTAGTGCCTGTGGTAACAGTATTCTGTTCAGAAAGTCATCCCTATGCCAATGAGTTCAAGGCTATTGGCTGCTTTCTCTTCTATCAGATTCAGTGTATCTGGTTTTATATTGAGGTCTTTGATCCACTTGGAGTTGAGTTTTGTTCAAAGCGATAAGTATGGCTCTATTTGGATTCTTCTACAAGCAACTGTCCAGTTTGACCAGCATCATTTGTTAAGATGCTGTCTTTTTTTTTCCAGTGTGTATTTCTGGCTTCCATATCAAAATTTTATGTCTTCATAGGTGTGTTGATTTGTATCTGAGTCTGCAATTCAACTCCATTAATGAACATGTCTGTTTTTTGTGCCAATACCATGTTGTTTTTATTACCATAGCTCTGTAGTACAACTTGAGATCAGGGATGGTGATAACTTTAGCAGTTCTTTAATTATTCAATATTATTTTAGCTGTTCTGGGTTTTGTGTTTCCTATGAAGCTGAAAATTGTCCTTTTGAGATTTGTGAAGAATTGTGTTGGAATTTTGATGGGAATTGCATTCAAATCTGTAGATTGCTTTTTGTAGGATGGCCATTTTTACTATATTAATACTACTGATCATGGGATCAGTAGTATTAATATAGTATGGGAAATATTTCCATATTTGATGGCTTCTTCAATTTCTTTCTTTAGTGTCTTACAGTTTTTTTTTCATACAAGTCTTTCACTTGCTTTGTTAGAGATACCTCAGATATTTTATATTATTTGAGGATATTGTAAAAGGTGTTAGTTTCCTGATTTCTTTCTCAGACCATTTGTTGTATGTGTATAGGATGGCTACTGATTTTTGTAAGTTAATTTTATATCTAGCTACATTGATGAAAGCATTTATCAACTGTAGGAGTTTCCAAGTGGAATTTTTAGGGTCACTTATGTATACTATCATATCATCTGCAAATAAAGATACTTCTTCCTTTCCAATTTGTATCCCTTTGATCTCCTTTAGTTGTCTTATTGCTCTAGCTAAGACTTCAAGTACTATATTGAATAGGTATGGAAAGAGTGAACACCCTTGTCTCATTCCTGATTTTAGTGGAATTGCTTTGAGTTTCTCTCCATTTAAGTTGATGTTAGCTATAGGCTTGTAAACTGTAATTATTATGTCGAGGTAAGTCCCTTGTATCCCTGATCTTTGCATGAAAGGGTGTTGGATTTTGTCAAAGACCTTTTCTGCATCTAATGAAATGATCATGTGGTTTTTGTCTTTTAGTTTGTTTATATGGCTTATACTATATCAATTTATATATGTTGCTCCATCCCTGCATCTCTGGAACGAAGCTTACTTGATCATGGTCAATGATTTTTTAATGTGTTCTTGGATTCAGTTTGCAAGCATTTTACTGAGAATTTCTGCATCTAAGTTCATAAGGGAAACTGGTTTGTAATTCTCTTTGTTGGGTCTTTATGTGGTTTGTGTATCATGGCCATCATATTTTATGGCCTCATAAAATGAATGCGCAATGTTCTTTCTGGTTCTATTGTGTGGAATAATTTGAGGAGTAGTGACAGTGACGCTAACTCTTCTTTGAAAGTCTGATAGAATTTTGCATTAAACCATCGTGCCCACTTGGGCGGTGGTGGCGCACGCCTTTAATCCCAGTATTCGGGAGGCAGAGGCAGATGGATCTCTGAGTTAGAGGCCATCCTGGTCTACAGAGCGAATTATAGAACAGCCAGAGCTACACAGAGAAACTCTGTCTTGAGAGAGAGAGAGAGAGAGAGAGAGAGAGAGAGAGAGAGAGAGAGAGAGAAGAGGAGAGAAGAGAAGAGAAGAGAAGAGAAGAGAAGAGAAGAGAAGAGAAGAGAAGAAAAGAGAAAATAAAATAAAATGAGAAAACCCATCAAGCCCTGGGCATTTTTTAGTTGAGAGACTTTTAATGACTTTCTATTTCACTAGGTAATTATAGGTATGTTTAAGTTATTTATTTGACCTTGATTAGACTTTGGTAAGTGGTACCTATTAAGAAAATTATCAATTTTTTAAGATTTTCCAATTTGGTGGAGGACAAGTTTTTAAAGTATATTCTAGTGAGTCTTTGGTTTTGCTCAGTATCTGTTGTTATATCTCCCTTTTTGTTTCTGATTTTATTAATTTAGATATTCTCTCTCCCTATTTTAGTTAGTTTGGATAAGGGTTGGTCCATCTTGTTGATTTTTTCAAAGAACCAACTCTTTATTTCGTTGATTCTTTGTATTGTTCTTTTTGTTTCTATTTTATTGATTTCAGCCCTCAGTTTGATTATTTCTTGCCATCTACTCCTTTAGGGTGTGATTTCTTCTTTATGTTCTAGAGCTTTTAGATGTACTGTTAAGTTGCTAGCATGAAATCTCTCCAACTTTTTTTATATAGGCACTTATTTCTGTGATTTCCTCTTAGGACTGCTTTCAGTATGTCCCATAAGTGGATATGATGTATATTTATTTTCATTCAACTCTAGAAAGTCCTTAATTTCTTTATTTATGTCTTGACCCATTTTTCATTTAGTAGAGAGTTATTCAGTTTCTGTGAATTTGTTAGCTTTCTGTTGTTTCTTTTGTTGATATCCGTCTTTAATTCTTGGTGGTCTGATAGGATGCAGGGAATTATTTCAATTTTCTTGTATCTATTGAGATTTTCTTTGCATCTGAGTATGTGATCAATTTTGGAGGAAGTTCCATGAGGTGCAGAGAAAGTATATTCTCTTGTGTTTGGGTAAAACATTCTAAAAATATCTGTTAGGTCCATTTGGTTTATAATGTCTATTAGCTCCAGCATTTCTCTGTTGAGTTTTTGTCTGGATGACCTGTCTACTGGTGAGAGTGGGGTATTGAAGTCTCCCACAATCCATGTGTGAGGGTCAAAATGTGATTTAAGCCATAGTAGTGTTTCATTTACAAGCTTAGATGCCCTTATGTTTGGGGCATAGATGTTAAGAATTGAAATGTCATCTTGGTAGGTTTTTTCCTTTGATGAATATGTAATGTCCTTCCCTATCTTTCTGAAGTTTATTTTGTTAGATATTAAAATGGCCACACCAGCTTGCCTCTATCTATCTATCTATCTATCTATCTATCTATCTATCTATCTATCT
>CABHPP010128671.1:0-24720 GCA_902168425.1 Peromyscus attwateri | reverse complement strand
GTTCAGAGTAGCTGGATTTATGTTGAGGTCTTTGATCCACTTGGACTTAAGTTTTTTACAAGGTGACAGATATGGATCTATTTGCAGCCTTCTAAATGTTGATATCCAGTTATGCCAGCACCATTTGTTGAAGATGCTTTCTTTTCTCCATTGTACACTTTTGGCTTCTTTGTCAAAAATTATATCTTCATAATTATCCAGATTAATGTCAGGGTCTTCAAATAGATTCCATTGGTCCACATGTCAGTTTTTATGCCAGTACCAAGCTGTTTTTATTACTGTAGCTCTGTAGTAGAGCTTGAGGTCAGGGATCATGATGCCTCCAGAGGTTGTTTTATTGTACAGGATTCTTTTGGATATCCTGGGTTTTTTGTTTTTCCATATGAAGTTGAATATTATTCTTTCCAGGTCTTTGAAGAATTGTGTTGGTATTTTGATGGGGATTGCATTGAATCTGTAGATTGCTTTTGGTAAGATTGCCATTTTTACTATGTTAATCCTGCCTATCCATGAGCATGGGAGATCTTTCCATTTTCTGACATCTTCTTCAATTTCTTTTTTCGAGGACTTGAAGTTCTTGTCATATAGGTCCTTCACTTGCTTGGTTAGTGTTACCCCAAGGTATTTTATATGATTTGTGGCTATTGTAAAGGGTGATGTATCTCTGATTTCCTTCTCAGCCCTTTTGTCAATTGTATATAGGAGGGCTACTGATTTTTTTGAGTTGATCTTGTATCCTGCCATGTTGCTGAAGGTGTTTATAAGTTGTATCAGTTCCTTGGTTCAATCTTTGGGGTCAATCAAGTATACTATCATGTCATCTGCAAATAGTGAAAGCTTGACTTCTTCCTTTCCCATTAGTATCCCCTTAATCTCCTTATGTTGTCTTATTGCTCTGGCTAGAACTTCAAGTACTATATTGAATAAGTATGGGGAAAGCAGACAGCCTTGTCTCATTTCTGATTTTAGTGGAATCGTTTGAGTTTCTCTCCATTTAATTTGATGTTGGCTGTTGGCTTGCTTTAAATTACCTTTATTATGTTTAGGTAAGTTCCCTGTATTCCTGATCGCTCCAAGACCTTTACCATGAAGGGGTGTTAGATTTTGTCAAATGCCTTTTCTGCATCTAGTGAGATGATCATGTGTTTTTTTTTATTTTGAGTTTGTTTATATATGTATTACATTGATGAACTTTCATATGTTGAACCACCCTTGCATCCCTGGGATGAAGCCTACTTAATTATGGCAGATAATTGTTTTGATGTGTTCTTGGAGTCTCTTTGCCAGTATTTTATTGAGTATTTTTGCATCAATGTTCATGAGAGAGATCGGTCTATAGTTCTCTTTTTTTTGCTGCATCTTTGTTTGGCTGAGGAATCAGGGCAATTGTAGCCTCATAGAAGGAGTTTGGTAATGTTCCTTCTGCTTCTATTGTGTGGAACCATTTAAAGAGAATTGGTATTAACTCTTCTTTGAAGGTCTGGTAGAATTCTGAGCTGAAACCATCTGGTCCTGGGCTTTTTTTGGTTGGGAGACTTTTAATGACTGTTTCTATTTCCTTAGGAGTTATTGGACTATTTAAATAGTTTACCTGGTCTTGATTTAACTTAGGTACATGGTACATATCCAGAAAATTATCCATTTCTTTTAGATATTCCATTTTTGTGGAGTAGAGGTTTTTGAATATGACCTGATACTTCTGGATTTCTGGAAATCTCTGGATTTCCTCATTGTCTGTTCTCATGTCCCCTTTTCATTTTTGATTTTGTTAATTTGGATACTCTCTCTGTCTTTTGGTTAGTTTGGATAAGGGCTTGTCTATCTTGTTGATTGTCTCAGTGAACCAACTCTTTGTTTCATTAATTTTTGTATTGTTCTCTTTGTTTCTACATTATTGATTTCAGCTCTCAATTGGATAATTTCCTGGTGTCTATTCTTCCTGGGAGACTTTGCTTCTTCTTGTTCTAGAGCTTTCAGGTGGGCTGTTAAGTCACTAGTGTGAGATTTCTCCAACTTCTTTATGTGGGCATTTAGTGTTACGAATTTTCCTCTTAGAACTGCTTTCATAGTGTCCCATAAGTTGGAGTATGTGATGTCTTCATTTTCATTGATCTCTAGGAAGTCTTTAATTTCTTTCTTTCTTTCTTCCTTAAACCATTGGTGATTCAGTTGAGCATTATTCAGTATCCATGAGATTGTAGGTTTTCTGTAGTTTTTGTTGTTGAAATCTAACTTTAAACCATGGTGGTCTGATAGAACACAGGAGATTATACCTTTTTTTTATCTGTTGAGATTTGCTTTGTGTCCAAGTATGTGGTCGATTTTTGAGATGGTTCCATGGGGTGCTGAGAAAAAGGTATATTCTTTTTTGTTATGATGGAATATTCTGTAGATATCGATTAATACCATTTGAGTCATAACATCAGTTAAGTCCTTTATTTCTCTTTTAAGTTTCGATTTGGGAGATCTGTCCAGTGGTGAAAGTGGGGTGTTGAAGTCTCCCACTATTAATGTGTGGGGTTTTATATGTGGTTTAAGCTTTAGTAATGTTTCTTTTACATATGTGGGTGCCCTTGTGTTTGGGGCATAAATGTTCAGACTTGAAACTTCATCTTGGTGGATCTTTCCTGTGATAAGTATGTAATGCCCTTCTTGATCTCTTTTGATTGATTTCAATTTGAAGTCTTTTTGCTGGATATTAGGATATATACACCCTCTTGCTTCTTAAGACCATTTGATTGGAAAGTCTTTTCCCAGCCTTCTATTCTTAGGTAGTGTCTATCTTTGAATTTGAGGTGTGTTTCTTGTATGCAGCAGAAATATGGGTCCTGCTTTTGTATACATTCTGTTAGCCTGTGTATTTTTATAGGTGAATTAAGTTCATTGATATTAAGGGATATTAATGACCAGTGATTGTTCATTCCTGTTATTTTCTTGGTGGTAGTGTATGTGTACTTCTTTTCTTTGGGATTTACTGCTCTGGTGTTATCTATTGCCTGTGTTTTCAAGAGTGTATCTGACTTCCTTAGGTTGGAATTTTCCTTCTGCTGCTTTCTGTAGTGCTGGATTTGTGGATAAGTATAGTTTAAATCTAGCTTTGACTTGGAATGTCTTGTTCACTCCGTCTACGATGATTGAAAGTTTTGCTGGGTATATTAGTCTAGGCTGGCATCCATGGTCTCTTAGTGTCTGCATTACATCTGTCCAGGTCCTTCTGGCTTTCAAAGTCTCCATTGAGAATTCGGGTATTATTCTGATGGGTTTGCCTTTATAAGTCACTTGTCATTTTTTCTTTGCTGCTCTTAATATTCTTTCTTTATTCTATATGTTTAGTTGTTTAATTATTATGTGGCGAGGGACCTTTTTAGGGGGTCTAGTTTGTTTGGTGTTCTATAGGCTTCTTGTATCTTCATAGGCATTTCCTTCTTTAAGTTGGGAAAGTTTTTATCTATGATCTTGTTGAATATATTTTCTGTGCCTTTGAGTTGGTATTCTTCTCCTTCCTCCATCCCTATTATTTGTAGGTTTGGTCTTTTCATGGTGTCCCAAATTTCTTGGACATTTTGGTTCATGACTTTGTTGGCTTTAGTGTTTTCTTTAACTGATGAATCTATTTCTTCTACCGTATCTTCAACGCCAGAGATCCTCTCTTCCATCTCTTGCATTCTGTTGGTTATACTTGCATCTGAAGTTCCTGTTCGTTTACTCAGCTTTTCTAATTCCAGCATTCCCTCTGTTTGTGTCTTCTTCATTGTTTCTATTTCCCTTTTCAGGTCTAGTACTGTTTCCTTCATTTGTTTCATTGCTTTTTCATGATTTTCTTTCAGGGATTTATTGTTTTCTTCTGCTTTATTTGTCCTTTCCTCTAGTTTTTTATAGCGTTCTTCACATTTATTGTTTGTCTTTTCCTCAATTCATTTTTGATTTCTTCTATATAAGTCTCTAGTCTCTTCATGATGTTATTCACAAGATTGCTTTCTTCTGCTTCTTCCATTGTGTGATGATCAGGTCTAGATGTTGGAGGAGGGCTAGATTCTGGTGATGCTATATTGCTCTTTATTTTGTTGTATGTAGCTCTGCCTTGACATCTGCCCATCTCCTTGTGGATTCGTTCTTGGTCTTATCAGTGCTCTTGGTCAAGACAGAACTGACAGATTCAAGAAGCCTCTCTCTGGTCCAAATGGAAGCTCTCTTGTCCAAATGGGAACTCTGGGGTGGGATCCGAGCTGGGGGCTGGTCTCTAAGTCTCAGGAAGTGTCTGGAGTCTCAGGAGGATGGCCATGGGGGAAGGCTGTGGAGATTGCAGGGTCTGCAGAGGGTCTTGGAGAAGGGGAACCTTCTTGGTGGGGGTGGAGGGGATCCTGACCAAAGACCACAACCTGGGGCCAAGTTGAGCAGGTCTTCCCCAGAATGGCTGGTGCCCAGGAATGGGACCAAGGGTCAATCCTCTCTGGGTATGAGCCCAAGCACTCCAGATGGGTACTCTAGGGCCGGATTGGAGCTGAAGACTGGTCTCCAAGTCTCAGGAAGTGGCTAGGGTCTCTGGTGGATGGGCGTGGGGGCAGGGTGTGGAGATTGCAGGGTCAGCCAGGGGTCTTGGAGAAGGGGAACCTTCCCGTGGGGGTAGAGGAGTTTTAAAATATTTTTAGCTCCTTAAATCTCATGCTTTTAGATTTTTGCACCTTATATAAGCTTTCCACTTGTTTTTATCCAGTTGTTTACCATGAAACGTAAGTGGTTGATTACTCAAGCATTTAATATAAAGCAAATTATTTGAAATAAAGGAATACTAAAAAGGTACTTTGAAATCTCATTGGTGAGTTCATCTCTTTTTAGAACCTGATAGCAAAGCAAACTGTTTTTATACATTGTAGTAGTTTTAGGGAAGTGAGGCATGTGGACTGATTTTTATGTAAAAAAGAGAAATCAGAAGGCAGTTAAATCCTTGCAAAACTGGAACTGGGTGTTTGTTACTCTTAAAGCTACAGTAAATCAATATACTCAAAGACCTCAAAAGGACAAATTATAACTATAAATCTAAATGGTACATTATCAATTTAAATGGCAGAGACCCATTACCTAGACAGGTTAACACAGGCTCTGGTGATCCTTTGGGATAGTAGTTCTAGGTGTTTGGCTGTCATACAGGACAGCATTTAATCTTTAGCTGTCATAGAGAGCAGCATAGGCCTTTGGTTG
Source organism: Peromyscus attwateri (assembly GCA_902168425.1). Lineage (NCBI taxonomy): Eukaryota > Metazoa > Chordata > Mammalia > Rodentia > Cricetidae > Peromyscus > Peromyscus attwateri. Next base: position 19,521 of record CABHPP010128671.1, on the reverse strand, counting down.
CCAGAACCAGGTCTGAGATTATTTCTCTGAAAAGGACCAATTTAGGGGATTAACCTCACTTTGATCAGGCAAAGTAGGATGATCAACCCAAAGTATCCACAGTTTGAGCAATGCTCTAACAACTAGCAAGGCATGGGGCAGTTTTAATATAGTGGTTGGTGTTACCGTAATCCAGATGGAGTTGTCATGCCCCATTTATTTTTACTTTTGGTTACCTTAAGGTTTCTCTCTAGGAAGGGGCAGTTCTGTCTATTATTGGAAGCTTAAACATTTTAAATGCTAAATTTTGAAGATCTCTGAAGAATATATTTTAATAGAAATTTTATTTTTAATAACTTGTTTTAGGCTTAATTTTGAACACTTGCACAGAATGCAAAGTAAGGCTTATATTTATAATTAATTATATTAGTATTTGTAATGAATTATCTTAGTATTTAGCATGACTATGAGCACAATTTTAAACATATTAAACAATTGATCATTTATAAGGTGACTGACCATTGACTTATAGTTCTTAATTACATTTAACAGTTTAGGATAAGCTAATAGTTTTCATAAAACTAGGTTTTTATGCTCTCTCTCCATATGGTTTATCCTTTAAAAATAATTATTTTGAATTATTTTGATCTTCTTGTATGGAAAATAAAACTTTTCATCATAGAAACAGTCCATAGAGAGACTGGCAATTTTACTGATTTTTCCATAGTGCACCATGCTGATCTGAGTGACATCTAGTCCAGAGTTGCTGCTCAGGTCCATGTCTGGGTCCATTGCCTCATAGCAGCCAGGGTCTTGGCTGATGGCCATGGCTCCTCTTAAAAACAAGGGCCATGCAGAAGACTGGGATCTGGTCAGTCACCTGAGATCATGTCAGTGTCTGAGGATCATGCCATTGCTGGGAACAAACTGATCTGGGTGTTTGCTCCTCCCATCTGGGGCCGGGGAGACCTCCCAGCATGGGTCACTGCCTAGGGCCATGTGTGTCTGTGACCATATAGTTGCCAGGGTCTGGGGTTGTGCCCATGGCTCCTGTTAACACTGAGGGTTCTGGAGATGCTGAGGGACTGGTCATCCACCTGAAACCATGTTGGTGGCTGACAGGCATGCTGTCACAGGGGCCATATTGATCTGGGTGGCTTGGGCTACTAACTGAGCAATGGTGATTTCCAGGCCAGAGCTGCTGCCAAGGGCTTGGTCTCAGTCTGTCTTGCTGCATCTGGAGTCTATGATGATGTCCATGGCCCATATTAATACACTGGCTCATTGGACCCATGCTTTGGAGTTTTAAAATAGGTGTGTACCTCATCTGGGACTACACTAGAGATGATCCTATAGTCAGGAACACAGGTGAGCAGACCCAGAGGGCTTGAAAGCAGGAGAGCTGATCCCACCCTCTCTCCTCTGCCATGTGTTGGCATGAGTTGAGAGAAAAGACGTCACCCCTTCCTCATCCATCACTTCCTGTTGCAGATGAGAGGGCTAGCCCCTGGTTCCAAGAGTCAAATGACTAATGCTGACCATCACCTGCTGCAGAATGTTAGAGAGTGGGCTCTACTTCCCATCTTGGCAGGATACTAGAGCTGACCCTATTGTTGGGGGTGGAAGTGAGCCAGCTCTGAGGGTGTAAGAGAAAGAGCAGTCCCTGTTCTACCTCTTTTTTTTTTTTTTTATCAATAAAATATTTTAATGCCTACAATTTCTTATATACATAAATTGCAAAACATTCACCTGTATATGCAAAAGTATATTCTTCTGCAGGTCAACAGCACCAGAAAACAAGCTAAGCTATGTCAAAGTTTTCTTCTTTTACATTTGATTTGTCCATTATGTAAAAGACATCATGGATTTAATAACTTCAAAGAAATCTATATTCCACTCTTAATCATACACTAAACACCTGAATATGTATTCCATCACATACACTCACAAAATAAATAGTCTAATCAGCACACTGAAAATAAAACAACCAGTCTCTCTCCATATATTTATTCTCTTTCCAAAAATGTTTTGGTCTCCTGCTATATCTCAGAAATGTACTACTAGCTGCTTTTAAGTTATAAAATACAAAATAATTTATTTCTTGGAGAAAATCTTGGGGGTTACCATTACAAAAATGAAATTCCGAGTTCCCTTAGACTTTCTGTTAACAGTCTTTGAACTTTCTCATGGCTCACACAGGGCTGCCTGTGACATGTGGTACCCTGCCTCTAAATGGACATGACTGCATCCATCGCATAGAGAAAGTACAAAGACCAGTTCTGAAGTAACCTTAAAAGAAAGTGCCCTTTGCTTTAGCAAGTGGGACTGTGCAATCAGAGCCACGAGTTTTATGAAAACTACTTTCTTGTCACATCATTTGTTAGAGAATGCCACACCCATGATCATGTAACATTACAATTGTGAAACATTACTACATTCGAGAATTAACATCACCCAATAAAAGGCACATCTTCAAATATTGAATCAAAATCTGAAAATCAAAACAGTAGAGAGCATACATTAAAAATCAAGCACTTAATTTGTAAACTTTGAAAAAAGAATAGCCTGCTCCCATTTCTTCACAGGCTTGTGAGCTTTTCTAAGTGGTCAGAAAATACAGAAGAGTAAAATGGAAGACACAATTTGGACTTACAATCTTTCTTTCCTGTGTTTTTTCAACATAAAAGTTGATGCATATCTGTTACAGAAATGCACTCAGACATAACAGACATTACAACATGACTCTTTCCCAAGTTCTGAAACTTTAATCTAGCATAATGGCTCTTTTCTGTGCAAATAGCTGCACCCTGTAATTGAGTACAGTACTTTCAGTCACCAGAAATCTTGACTGCAATTATATAGATTCCAGAGTATGAATATTGAAAAAAGGTTATCCAAGAAAAATCATGGAGGGGGAAACACACAAGTGATAGCAATAAAATAATGTTCCAAACCTATTTATCAAGTGGAATATCATACTCCCTCTAAAGTAACGGTGGGATAGGAAAGGCTTTTCTGTGGCCAATGTATAGAAATCTACATGGAGCGTTAGGGTGCTGTATACCCTCTAAAATTAAATCCTTGCACTTTCAAAGTTTAAAACTTAATTCAAAATGAGTAAACTTTAAGAACTGGGTCAAATGGTCCCACAAAGGAAGGCTAAAAATGATCACTCATAATGCTCAAGCTTAAAGAATGAAGACATCATCGACAAAATACATAAAGTCTGGACCTGTTGAAAAGGAAGAGTTCTTTGTAGAACAGCCTCTCCAGCACCCCATCCCTCATGGCTTAACAGCTGAAGACAGCCAGGTTCACTGTGGGATTGTCCCCAAACTGAATTCTGACTGCTTCCAACCTTCAGGTCTCTAGCATCCCACTTCATTCTCTGTTGCTGCCTGTCCTTGAGACATGGCTTCCTTCCGGCCAGACCCTGGGTCAGCCTGGGTCAGATCTCAATGACACAGGAGAACAGCAGGACATCCTAGAGGAGCCCAAGTGATAGCCTATTATCAGTGGGAAGGCAGAAACAAGAGACCTCTAGCCAGACCAATGACCCCAGGCAATGAACACTTGCAAGTAAAGATAAATATACTAAAGGGGTAACTGTGACTCAATGGACTACACTACACCCTCCACAACATTCTTCTCCTTATTTTGTTGTATGTTTTTGTTTTGTTTTGTTTATGGTTTTTGCTTTTTTAGTTTTTTTCATTTTATTTCACATATTAATCACAGTTACCCCTGCCTCCCCTTCTCCTGCAACCCACCTTCCTCCATCTCCCCTACACTCCTCAGATAGTGTAAGACCTCCTTTGGGGAGTCAACAAAGTCTAGCATATAAAGTTGAGGCAGTACCAAGCCCCTCCACCCTGTGTCAAGGTGTAGCAAAGTATCCTACCCTAGGGAATTAGTTCCAAAAAAGCCATTTCATGCAGAAGGGATAAGTTCTGGTTCCACTGTCAGGGGCTCCCTAAACAGATCTAACAACATAACTGTCACTCACATTCAGTGGGCCTGGTTTGATCCCATGCAGGTTCCCCAGGTGACAGGCAAGAGTCCATGAGCTCCCACCAGCTTGGTTCAGCTGTCTCTGTGGTTTTCACCATCACGATCTTGACAGCACTTGCTCCTGTGATCCCTCCTAACTCTCTTAACCTGAAGTCTAGCAGTTCAACCCAGTGCTTGGTTGTGGATCACTGCATCTATTACCATCTGTTACTGAATGTAGTTCTATGCGGACTATTAGGGTAGTCATTAATCTGATTATATGGGAAGATGAATTCAGTATAAGATTCATGTTACAATGGACAATACAAATCAAGAGAAGGAAAAAAAAACAAAGAAAGCTCAAGATTCAGAGACCCACTCATTCATCCACTCAGGATTCACACAAAGACACTAAACTGGGAGCCATAATACAAATACAGAGGTTTTAATCCTTATCCCTACAGGCCCTGTGCTTGTGATCTCACTCTCTAAGTTCATATGAGCTTTGGAACTGGTGATATAGAGGGACTTGTATTGTTGATATACAACCACTGTGGTTCTTACACTCTTTTTGCTCCCCACTGTGAGGAGCCTTAAGCTCTAAATGGAGAGATTTATTTAGTACTGGTTGTTTCAAGATCTCTCATCTTCTTTATAGTGTCTGGTGGTGGATCTCACTATTTGTACCCATGTGCTGTAGGAGGAACCTTCTCTGATGACAAGGGAAGACACACTGGTGTTTAAGTATAGCAGGATATCATTAGGAGTTATCACTATTTTTTTCTTTTCATAAATCTGTATAACTTAATTTTATCCTATGTCTCTGTGTTATCTAGACTCAGGGTCTTGAGCATGTAAGCAGTGTAGGGTAAGGTTTATCTTGTAGGGTGTGCCTTAAGTCAAATAAGCTATCTGTTGGTTACTAGCTTTTTGTCACCATTGCCCCAAAATATCTTTCAGGCAGTACAGCATTGTGTGTATAATGTTGGTAGGTGGCCAAGTGTTTACATTTCTCTATTGGGAGCTTGCAGAGTAGTTCCTATACCAAATACAACTGGAACATGTGAGAAAGCCTCTATATAGCAACTGACTTGATGTCTCCATCATCAGTGAATCTATGAATCTATGATTTTTGTAGGTGCCCTCTTTAGCAATGGAACCTTGATGTCAGTGTGTGGAAAGCAATCTTTACTTTTGGCAGCAACCTGGGTTTTTTTTTTTTTTCTGAATCCTTGTGGGTCACTTTTGGCAAACAACTCAATTAGATTTAATCCAATCTAGGTACTAAAAAGCTTCATTTGATGTAAAAAAATGAACAGTAGGGACTCTGTGTACCACAACATTGACAATTTCAATAGAATGCCTTCATGTCCATGTATATTTGAGGAAGTTTCAACTGTAATAAGGTTCTATATTAACCTTCAAATGGCCTTAGATTTTAGATATTTGTCTCCATATTCTCTCCCATAACCTCTTCTCCCCTTCCTTTCTTCACTTGATCCTCCCATTCTAACCCTCCACACTTAGCCATCCCTAACTGTCCATTCAATATCACTTTCCTAATGAGATCCAACTATTTCCTCGAGTCCCTCATCCTATACATACTCTCTGTGATTCCATCAATTGTAGCTTATTAATGACTTCATAGCTAATGTCCATATATAATTAAGCAAATATATGCAATATTTATATCTCTAATTTTATAATATCTCACTTGGTGTGATTTTATTCTCATTCCTCCCATTTTTCGGCAAATTTCATGATATCACTATTTTATCAGCTGAGTAATACTCCATTGTAGAAATGTTCCACATTTTCTTTATCTATTCTTCTGTTTAGGAGAATCTATGTTGGTTTTTAAATTCTGACTATTATTAATGGAGTAACAAGGAATATAAATGAGCAAGTATCTTAGCAGTAGGATGAAACATCCTTTGGATATATGGTTTAGCATTGTTTAGCTAGATCTTGAGGTAGATTGATTGTCACCTTCTAGACAAACTGCCACACTGATTTTCATAGTGACTTTGTGGTTTTGCACTCCTATCTGCAATGTACGAGTTCTTACTTCACACTCCTGCCAGCTCTGCTTTCCCTTGTGTTGTGGATCTTTGCCATTTGACAGGTGTAAGATGAAATCTCAGTGTAGACTGGATTGTAGCAGAAATTTTAAAAGTTCTTATTAATAAAATCAAACCTGAGGCCAGTTATTGGGGTGAACACTGGAAGATCAGAGAGCCAGATCAAGCCACAGCTATCTCACCTTGCAGGATCCTCAGCTGGTCTTGCTTCCTCAGACTGGAAGCCTCTGTGTCCTCATATCCGAACATTTATGCCCCAAATACAAGGGCACCTACATATGTAAAAGAAACACTACTAAAGCTTAAACCACATATAAAACCCCACACATTAATAGTGGGAGACCTCAATACCCCACTTTCACCACTGGACAGATCTCCTAAATGGAAACTTAACAGAGAAATGAAGGACTTAACTGAAGTCATGAGCCAAATGGACTTAATTGATATCTACAGAACATTCCATCCTAACAAAAAAGAATATACCTTCTTCTCAGCACCCCATGGAACCTTCTCCAAAATTGACCACATACTTGGCCACAAAGCAATTCTCAATAGATACAAAACAATTGGAATAACCTCCTGTGTTCTATCAGACCACCAAGGTCTAAAGTTAGATTTCAACAACAACAAAAACTACAGAAAACCTACAATATCATGGAAACTGAATAATGCTCAACTGAATCACCAATGGGTTAGGGAAGAAATAAAGAAAGAAATTAAAGAATTCCTAGAGATCAACGAAAATGAAGACACCACATACCCAAACCTATGGGACACTATGAAAGCAGTGCTAAGAGGGAAATTCATAGCACTAAATGCGAACATAAAGAAGTTGGAGAAATCTCACACTAGTGACTTAACAGCACACCTGAAAGCTCTAGAACAAGAAGAAGCAAAATCTCCCAAGAAGAATAGACGCCAGGAAATCATCAAAGTGAGAGCTGAAATCAACAAAATAGAAACAAAGAGAACAATACAAAAAATCAATGAAACAAAGAGTTGGTTCTTTGAGAGAATCAACAAGATAGACAAGCCCTTATCCAAACTAACCAAAAGACAGAGAGAGAGCATCCAGATTAACAAAATCAGAAATGAAAAGGGGGACATAACAACAGACATTGAGGAAATCCAGAGAATCATCAGGTCATACTTCAAAAACCTCTACTCCACAAAAATGGAAAATCTAAAAGAAATGGATAATTTTCTGGATAGGTACCACATACCTAAGTTAAATCAAGACCAGATAAACTATTTAAATAGTCCAATAACTCCTAAGGAAATAGAAACAGTCATTAAAAGTCTCCCAACCAAAAAAAGCCCAGGGCCAGATGGTTTCAGTGCAGAATTCTACCAGATCTTCAAAGAAGACTTAATACCAATACTCTCTAAATTGTTCCACACAGTAGAAACAGAAGGAACATTACCAAACTCCTTCTATGAGGCTACAATTACCCTGATTCCTAAACCAAACAAGGATACAACAAAGAAAGAGAACTACAGACCGATCTCCCTCATGAACATTGATGCAAAAATACTCAATAAAATACTGGCAAACAGACTCCAAGAACACATCAAAACAATTATCCACCATGATCAAGTAGGCTTCATCCCAGGGATGCAAGGGTGGTTCAACATACAAAAGTCCGTCAATGTAATACACCATATAAACAAACTGAAAGAACAAAACCACATGATCATCTCACTGGATGCAGAAAAGGCATTCGACAAAATCCAACACCCTGTCCATAATTTTTCAATGTCCTCCTTAGTTAAAGGTACAACAATTCCTACTGGGTCTATTCCCGCTATTGACGAAGTCTCAATTTTCCTTTCCAAATCAAGTCAGAGATTTTTTCCACATAAGTTTTTAATTTTTTATTTGGTTTATTTGGTAAAAATATCCATTCCAATATAATATCTTCCCTCTGCATTAATATTCCTGTAGGAGAATGCCTAGAAGGTAAAATAACCAAAATGCAATCCAGCTTTGGATCAATACGATCCACGTGTCCTTCATGTACTTTCTTTTCTACCAAAGCCAATTCTTTCTCAGCTTCAGGTGATAATTCTCTTGGACTATTTAAGTCCTTGTCACCTTCTAAGGTTTTGAACAAATTATTCAGTTCATCATTTTTTACCCCAACAATAGTTCTTAGATGAGAAATGTCTCCAAATAATCTTTGAAAATCATTAAGAGTCTGTAGTCTATCTCTCCTAATTTGCACCTTTTGGGGTCTAATTTTTTGTAGCTCTATTTTATATCCTAAATAATTAATAGAATCTCCTCTTTGTATCTTTTCAAGAGCAATTTGTAATCCCCAGCAAGGCAAAATTTTCTTTACTTCTTCAAACATTCTTTCTAAAGTATCTGCATTTGAATCAGCTAGTAAAATATCATCCATATAATGATAAATTATAGATTTAGGAAATTTTTTACGTATCACTTCTAATGGCTGTTGTACAAAATATTGGCACAAAGTTGGACTATTCAACATTCCCTGTGGTAGGACCCTCCATTGAAATCTTTTAACCGGTTGACAATTATTATAAGTAGGCAATGTGAAAGCAAATCTTTCTCTGTCTTTTTCTTGTAAGGGTATTGAAAAGAAACAGTCTTTTAAATCAATAAATATGAGAGGCCATCCTTTTGGTAACAGAGTAGGCAAAGGAATTCCAGATTGTAGAGAGCCCATTGGCTGAATCACTTTGTTAATTGCTCTAAGATCTGTTACCATTCTCCACTTACCAGATTTCTTTTTGATAACAAATACAGGAGAATTCCAAGGGCTGGTTGATTCTTCAATATTCTGAGCATTTAACTGCTCTTCTACCAGCTCTTTTAAAGCCTGGAGTTTCTCTGTTGTTAAAGGCCATTGCTGAACCCATACAGGCTTGTCTGTTAACCATTTTAAAGGTAGAGCTGTTGGTGTCTTTGGGAGATCATCAGTTGTTGTGCCCTGTTCTTGTATAATATGGATGGCTGGTGACCACTCAGAATAATGCCTTCTAATATTTCTCTCAGAAACATGTGCTAGTTTATTATTTGTTTCTGAGACTGGTGGGATGTTAATCTGAGTATTCCATTGTTGCAACAGGTCTCGACCCCACAGGTTCATAGCTATGTTAGCCACATATGGCTTTAATTTACCTCTCTGTACTTCTGGACATATACATTCGAGCCATCTTGTACTCTGTTTTACTTGAGATAATGTCCCAATTCCTAACAGTTGAACATTTACCTCCTGAAGAGGCCAAGTTGGATGCCAAAATTCTGGTGCAATTATGGTAACGTCCGCACCTGTGTCTACCAGACCAGACAACAAAACACCATTAATTCTTATCGTTAATTTTGGTCTTTGTTCATTAATAGAAGTTTGCCAAAAATTTTTCTTTATGTTTTTTCCTGAATTTTCTATTCTCTCTGTTTCATCATCCTGACCAGCATGATTTATTTCGATAGGCATTTGGTTATTTAATCGCTCAGAGCAGGGATTTCCTCTACGACGGCAGGAAAGGTTTGAACTGGATTTACTGTGGGGGCCTCCAAGAGGCCCCTCTGGGAGTTTCCCGAAGACTGAGGCAAAGGATTACCTTGTCTGTCCCTTGTTGATCTACATTCATTGGTCCAGTGTTTTCCCTTACCACACCTTCTGCATACTCCAGAAGGAAGGGGCATTCTGTTACCATTGTTCCTTGAAGAAACACTGTTCCTAGGAATGACCTGTTTACAGTCCCTTTTCAAATGTCCTTGCTTTCCACATCCAAAACATCTAACATTCCTCAAACCTTTTGAAATTGCTTCTCCTACCCACATATCATCATGGTCATGAGCCTCCACATTAACTGTGTCTCTAATCCAGTCTTCCAAGGGTGCAGATCTTGCCTTTAATGGCCTGATTATTCTTTTGCATGCTGCATTCGCGTTCTCAAAGGCCAAAGTTTCAATTATTATCCGACTAGCTTCTGAATCGGGGACCGTTCTCTTTACTGCTGAAGCCAGTCTTTGTAAAAAATCTGTGAAAGATTCTTTTGGGCCTTGTGTAACTTTTGTAAATGACTCAGCTTTTTTTCCTGGTTCCTCAACTCTGTCCCATGCATTCAAGGCTGCCGTTCGACATAGAATTAAGGTTTGGATATCATATAGACATTGTGTGTGTACTGAAGCATATTGGCCTTCTCCAATAAGCTGATCCTGGCAGACCTGTATTCCTTTATCCCTCCATTGTTTTTCTATGTTTTTAGCTTCGTCCTTAAAATAAATGTGCCATGGAACCTCTGGCTTGGCTCTAGAACAGCCTGTGCCAAGTCCCGCCAGTCCTGTGGTGTAATCCTATTATATGTTGACCAAGAGTTTAACATTTGCTTTACATATGGGGAATGCATGCCATAAGATACTATTGCCTCCTTAAACCTTCGTAAATCCATCATGTCAATTGGAGCCCAAATTTTTTGTGTAGTCATTTGATCAGGTGACTGCTGTACGGTTACCGGAGAAATTAAGGGTGACTGTGTGAAAACAGGCTTTCTCTCTGTAACCTTATGTTCCACAACTTCACTCTTAATTTCTTCTGTCTGAGTTTTTTCAGGTTTAACAAGTTTTTCTAAAACTGTCATCCTGGCACTTAAATTGACTATCTTTTTAAATAGTAAAATGAGTATAAACATAGTAACAAACTGCATAATCTGATCAATAGTAATCATCCCATACAGTTGTTCCATTGTCACACTGCCTAAAATTGCAAACAAAGCCCAATTTTCTTCCAATGTACACAGAAAACCCATTTTTTTAATGTGGAAAAAATTTCTCTGTTAAATAGTTTCCTTTAAAACATTTGGTATGTTAATTGACTTACCAAATCTGCGCAGAACAGTAGAAATCCGAGGGAATTTCAAAACAGCCACCTAGTGTCCAAGGTGAATCGAGAAAGAGAGAGAGAGAGAGAGAGAGAGAGAGAGAGACAGAGAGAGAGACAGAGAGAGAGAAGGAAAGCGTAGCTACTAAAAGCTTTACAGGCAGGGGCCCTGTTGGCAAGGCAGGCCTAAGTTGTTTGTAGCACCGGCTTTTAAGCTAACCGCTTGGCCCTATGGCCAGTCCGACTTTGGTCCCGGAGCCAGCCGTCTGGAGCCAACCGCCGAGGCGGGAAACCGGACCAGCCGCGGACCCGCCACAAGTCAAGCGGTTTCTTATGGATTCTTGTCATGTTGGGCGCCAAATGTAGATGTAACCAACCGTCTTATTAAATAAGAAACACAGAGCCAATGTAAAGATGAAAGCCCAAGAAGTCAGAGGTAGGAGCCTTACCCGCTTTCCGCCAGCTAGCTTCTCCCGCCAAGAGACCTCTCCGAAAAAGGAGCTACTTCCTGTGCGTTTGACTTATAAAGAGTTCTGGTTCTTCCTTCTCATTGGTTGCAAACCCAACTACGTGACTGCCTTGTCACCGCCTCTCTGTACAGACCTCCAGGTCTTCTATGGTTGGTATTGAGATTAAAGACGTGTGTCTCCAATGCTGGCTGTGTCCTTGAACACACAGAGATCTACCTAGTTCTGCTTACCAAGTGCTGGGATTAAAGGCGTGCACCACCACCACCCAGCTTTCCCTATGGCTTGCTAATAGCTCTGGCCCCTAGGCAACTTTATTTATTAACATACAAATAAAATCACATTTCAGCACAAATAAAATACCACTATACCAACATGATGAGAAGTAGCCATCAATGTGGAGCAGCAGCCGCTGCCTCCATGGTCCCACCACAGTTTGTGGCTCGGCCCTGGCCGAAGCTTCTCCTAGACTGGCCTCAAACTTGGGATCCTCCTGCCTCTGTCTCCTTTAGCAAATCCAACCAGTGTGCACCACCACAACCAGCCGAGTGTAGCTCGGGCCTGAGCTGGGGCCCACAAGGCCCACAGGCAAGTAGCATTTTCGAGAATTCATACCACGAACATTGGGCGCCAGATGTAGCAGAAATCTTAAAAGTTCTTATTAATAAAATCAAACCTGAGGCCAGTTATTGGGGTGAACACTGGAAGATCAGAGAGCCAGAACAAGCCACAGCTATCTCACCTTGCAGGATCCTCAGCTGGTCTTGCTTCCTCAGACTGGAAGCCTCTGTGTCCTCATATCCGAATGACTCTCACCTGAACTGCTGCTAGAAGCCTGAATGCTTAACCAGGCCAAAATGCTTCTCAAGGCCAAATGCCTCGAGTTTCTGGTCCTCACGCCTTATATACCTTTCTGCTTTCTACTACCACTCCCTGGGATTAAAGGCTGGCTTTCTGGGATTAAAGGTGTGTATCACCGTGCCTGGCAGTTTCCAATGTGGCCTTGAACTCACAGAGATCCAGAGGGATTTCTGTCTCTGGAATGCTAGAATTAAAGGCGTGTGCTACCACTGCCTAACATCTATTTAATATTGTGGCTGTTCCGTCTCTGACCCCAGATAGGTTTATTAAGGTACACAATATTTTGGGGAACACAATACCACCACACTGGATTTGTAATGAAATGACTGCTAATGATGGTAAACTTTTCTTTAAGTGTTTCTCAGTCATTTGAGTTTCCTCTTTCTTATTCTGAAGGCTACTGCATTGTCTGAATGATATTGTCCTTTACAATGCAGAAGATTCTCAGACAGACAGACAAAACAGCATTCAAGCAGGAAAAGAACATCTTCATACAACAGACAGTAAAGATACTACTTGCTATCATAAACATCATGGCTCATATTTCCTGTATGTCTGTAATAAGCTCTGTCTACAAAGAATTATTTTTGACACAAAACTCATTTGAGATGTCTGAGGTTATCCAAGTCAACTACTACAAATGGTAATCAGAGCATGTTAGGAAATTTGCCCAGGAAGAATTGTGTCTGCAATCTTCACATCCAATGACATGGATGTAATCATAAGGGATATTGAGGGGAATGAAATTAGTATCCCTTAATTATCACCTGAACTTAGAAACTCAGATGCAGAGCCCTAGGCCAGAGACTAATTATGAATTCTCCAGAGGCAAAAAGCACACTGAAAACAAAGTACTGAGATTCCTAAAATATATTGCATTCCTTAGCAATGACTTTAATAATAAAAAGAGACACATGGATGGGTTCATGTATAATTGATATGTGAGTTTCTTCCCCGCACTTCATGCAGCACTTTGTTCAGGCTCTCATCTCAGCTACATTCAAAGATGTTGTCTTTGATCTTTGTCTTCCTGGTCCTGAAGCCTGCCTTACTTCTCTGCAGTTTGACTGACCCTGTCTGCTTTTTGAGAATGAAAGACAAGAAAAACCCAGAAGGAGATAAAGAAAAAGACTGTTTCTTTTCCATTTATACAGAGCATAGAAATATGAAAAATGATTATTTCAGTGGAAATCTAGATAAGCAGTAAGTACCTCTTTCATTTTTAAATCCTTGTTCATCATGGTATATGATACATTCTAGGGCTGCTGAGAGGTAGAACATTATTCTGTGGGTCTTCTTTCTGTGTTTTCCTCCTACCTCTAGGACATTACCCAAATATATTTCATGTTTACCGAAGGTTATTGTAATATTATGATGGTTTAGGGGTTAGCATGCTTTTTTTCAAGTCACAAATTCCAGTCTGGAAGCTGAATGAATGATCCATGCTATCAACTTTGCTTCTACAGACCATCCTTAAATATGACAATTCCCAACTGCTGTCATGTGATGTCCCTAACAAACATAGTACTAAGCACTGCTTTTAGTTTATTTCATAGAGGTTACAATAAAGTGGTCTTTCTATTCTCTGCTAGTGATTTTTTGCTCATCAGCATAGCATGCCCAATTCCCACACAGAGGGCCTTGGTATATCTGCCCGGACTTTTAGTTAGACATAACAAAAGGTACTGAGATTTTTGTTCAAATAATCTATCTGTCATAATTACACAACCGTTGTGTTCTTTGATTCCACAGCTGAAATCAGGTGTGGAAAACAACAGTGTGAAATTGAACAATGTCTGTTCACTATGAGAATTTTATGCCATCCTTACCTTTACATTCAGTTTCATGTGCACAACCACATTTTTTTGTGGAATAAACAATGTCAGAACTTTTTTCAAAGTTCTAGATTAGAGACACATGAAGCATCCAATTAAAATACCTCAGTAGACAGTTTATCCCTTTGTTAGAATAGAGGGTGCCCCTGCAAGCAATGAGTTCCTGTTTCCCTTTTACAGTGTTAGAATAAACGTGTTGCCTGTGTTACCTGCTAACAGTTGAGAGAGGAGTACTAAGGTTACAAATTCATCCAACTTACCCCAGACTGAAGTCAAATTATTGACTTAAAAATTGTCATGTCTCATTTTTATTGTATGTACTTACATTTATTACACTTTTAAATCTCTTTCTCCTCTTTCCCTAATTACACAAAATAAATTTGTTTATTGTGAGGATGAGTGCACTACACAATCTTAGATTTATATGTTTGACCACAATATTCCCATACCATTGAGGTTACTGGTTGAGATTTCAGCTGAGAAAATTGTTACAATGTCTCTAAGAGTTTGATAGGGAAAATGTCAAAAATAACATTCTAAATTTGGGTAAGAACACATTTCTAGGTGTGGCATTGTATATGTGTAAGATTATCATAGTGAAGTTTTCAGTTTTAGACAAAGGTTTTGTTCAGTTTTTAATACCATATCACAGTGGGACATTCAAAACAGGTGAAAGTTTCTGACTGTATTATATAAAAGAAATCTCAGAAGAATTGAAAAACTGCACTAGAAGTGAAACAATATCCTATGTGTTGAATATGCATCTGTTTATCAAAAATATCACTAGGTTTGAAGGAAAGTGTGGAACAAAGGGCAAGTGGTCATATAGTAGCTATAAAAGTAATATTCATGGTAATATGGAATATGGAGATGACACAGACCTCCAAATGATCAGATATAAATGAGGAAGAATGAAGGGGTGTTTGATTAGAATTTGAACAAAAAAATATTCACCAATACATATGCCTATAATTATCTACATATTGCAGGCAAGCTGTGCCCTGAGAGTCAAGGAAAGGAGGTTTTTAATTTATCTCATTCACTTTCAAATTTCACCAGCTCATCAATCAATATGCCTCAGTGATGTGATCTCCTATTTTAAGACTATGAGGAATTTTATGTCTAAAATTCTGGCACTTGAAATCACAGGATCTTTCTATATCTATACTTACATATTGATATGACACAAGATGAGAGAAGTCCAGAGAAATGCTCTAATTTCTCATAACTTATGAGTAATAAAGAAAACGGCAAGGCAAATGTTTCCTCCCTAGACCCCTTTGTTTGCATTTTTACCAATACAAATAATCGATTAGCATAGAAACTGTCTCATGGAATCATAAATGCCTCATTTGAAAAAGCACAGTCCTGATTATTTCCTGAATTTTTTTCATATACATGTATGTTCATTACAGACTGGGATTATTGTATCTAAATTCCTATTAAGCCTTTTATATTACATAACAAATATGTTTCCACATTAGTGGATGTTTCTCTTCCTGTTTGTGACTAAACAGCAGTTTTTGCTTCATGGCTATTCAATATTATTTTCTGAGCAATGTTTGGATGATTCTAGCATGATTAAAATCATGATACCACAATTGATAAGGTAAATGAATTTATAGAGAAACATACTGGATTATTAATGCACCTATATCGTGTTTTATCTAATCAAAAAAGAAATAATATCAGATCTTCATGAATAAATTATGACTTTCTGAAACAGGACCATGATGAGTGAGATTCAGCAAAACTAAACACATATTCATCATCTCAAAAGACACTCTTGTGTGAAAATAACTATGGGTATTATGAAGAGACATTTTGCCTATGTGCCTACTAGTAAATTCTTTAAGGTGATTGTTTAGCTATTTTTGAATAGCATGGTTAAGGCAACTGAATCATGAATTTTAAAGGAAAATACAATAGCATATATATTTTTTCAGACTATTTCTACGAATGTCCGATGCAATCACAGTGAACATAGAGGAAAAGTGATAGTTCAAGCATTTATTTTCATATGCTTTGTAGAGCATCAAGAACTTACTTTGTGGCAAGTTAGAGAATTTAATATAAACTTACTGTATATTATTCATTTTAACTTAAAAATGAATAGTATGTTCCATATATTCTGCAAATGCTCTGAATCTTCATAGCAATCATCAGATGTAATTTGTCAGAAGGACTGTTTGTTTATACAGTTCCTGCTCATTTTACATTTCTGAGTTGAAGGAGCAATTAGTTGTGTCATTTCACAAACAAAATTTCAATTATTCTAGCTCCTCTCTTGAAATACATGATGAGAATTTCTCTGTAGCTGAAAAAAGAATTCTTCTTGTGGCATTCATTATTCTACATAAGTTGGAATTTGATTGACAGATAAAAGAAAAGTTACCTTTTTATATGTATTTACTCTCTACATTTCCAACATGTTGTAGATTAAATGTGAGGGATACACAAATGCTTGTACTGTATATTGTTTATCATGTCAGCATTGTTTATTTATAGTGCAATAAACAGGAAATTAAATTATTGATATGTATACCCTCCATTGGAATTGGGTTCCCATTTTTGCGTATAATTTTCTACTATTTGTCCAAACCATGTTGAAAATATTCTAGTCATACATGTTTCCCATATGGATGTATAGTGATGAGAGGGAACCAAAGTAATCATTCAATCTCTATTTGGATTGTATCTAATCTCCAAACTGTGAGCCTACCTGAACAATGCAGGAAGGATTCACTTATTTTTTTCACATAATTACACCAGCTTGTATTGTCTATTTAAAATTTTATTACTCATTTGAAGATTTCACGGAATGCATTATGATAATATTTACATACTACCAACAACTTCCCCAGATCCATGCCTCTCTCCCAATCACCCTACTTTGTTTCATCTTTTTTTAATGTGTTAAGGCCAATTTGTACTGTCATATGCTCTTGAATATATACCCTTCCACTGGACAATGGTTAAGCCTGCAAAATGCTGTATTTAAAAAAAGTGTAAACTGGCTCTCCATCTTTCAGTATCTATCAATTGTCAATATTGGTCTAGTTTCTAGTCATCTTCTTTGTTGAGAAAACTTTGGAGTAAGTTTCTTTCTCCTTTCTAAATAGTGTGATTTTACATAGAATGATAAGAGGCTTGTGACTAAATAAAGCCTTCTAGGTTGAAAGTTTACAATGCCACTTTACTTTCACAGATGGAAGCAGAAGATGTGTTGTATCCCAGAGACAAACCTCACCCGATTAACTCTAGGTTTTCTACAGATTAAAAACAATAACCATAACTGATAAGTAGAGGCTTCCCAAGGACATGAGAAAATGTAGCATCATTGATGATGGCATAAAGTAACAATGGGTACTTTTTGAAATATAACGCAGTAAACCATTGAAGATTTTATACAGAAAACTTCTAACAACTAAAGGGGAAAAAGCACAAATCTAAAACAACTAATTTGTTTGTTTTGGGAGTTTGTTTCTGTTTCTGTTAAGTCACATTTTATGGTCTGCTTGTTTAAAAGAATGAATGTTAACACAGACAAATGAAGGCATCTATCATCACAGTCAAGTTCAAATATTTAGAACATTTCACTAGGAATCATGATAATGTATTCTTCATCTCTCATCTTTTATTCCCTCATTCTTACCTGTTCCTAAATCTACATTCTATCACATACAGCTCCGGTTGAGCTTTTCATATAAATGAAATAAACTATTTTTTGCTCATTTATGTCATTCTTACATAATATAATATTTTCCTAGGGCCAAGTACATTATCACACATAAAACTTATATCCCTGCATTTATATTGAAAACTTATTCTTCACACATTTGATTACAGTTTTCACTCCCCCATACCTCTGACATCGTGTGCACTTCCCCTCCAATCTGAACTAACAAAGTTTCTCTCTCTTGATGGAAAAAAGACTCTTCTAAATGATAGTTAGAAAATAAGGTAAAACTAAAACAAACAAATCAGAATAGGACAACATAATCAAACAAGCAGAAGAAATAAAAAACTGAGATACATAAAGATAATAAGACACACACACATTCTTATGCACAGGGATCCCACAAAACCACAAATGCCATAATACAAATTGGGGACCTGGGCTTAAAATAACTTTTAAAGCTCTGAAAAAATATTATGATATAATTAACCTTCAAATACCATTGATTTTATTTTGTTTTGGCCATCTACTGCTGAGCATCATGCTGGCCCTAAATGGTGGTCCATGTCCCCTGTGAAACTCTGTTGGAGAGAACTAAATTTTTGTTTGCAGTAGATACTGATAGGAGATATCTCCTGAGTTTAGGATAGGAGCTTTTATCCACTTCTCCACTGAGAAAACGGACTCCATCTGGCACAGATGTGTGCAGTCCTGTGTATACTGCATCAGCCTCTCTGAGTTCGTATGTGCAACAGTCCTGTGCATAGACGTCCTTATTTCTTTTATTCTCTCCATTCACTCTAGATCTTACAAATCTTTCCACCTCTTCAGCCATGGAGTTCCTTGAGCCCTGTATGGAATATTGTTGCATTTGATGGAGACACCACATTTAAAAATGGTGCAAGGTCTCTCACTGTCTGCACATTGACCAGCTGTGGGTCTCAGTATTTGTCTACATATACTGGAGGAAGAAACTTTACTGATGATGTCTAAGCAAGGAACATATCTATGAATGAAGCAGAATGATGTTAAAAGACATTTTATGGCTTTGTTCCTTTATCAGAGCAGTAGTCTTTGGTTTTCCCCTAGGTCCTGGGCCTATCTGTTGTCAGGTTCTTGGCCGGCAGTGTGGTGTCAGACATGTATTTGGTCTCTTGGAATGGACTTTAAACTAAATCATTTATTATTTGGTTATTCCCACCAGCTTCGTGCCACTGTTTCACCAGCACATCTTGCAGGCAGTCACCATTGTAGATGTTCAGGTTTGTGTTTATCTTGCTTGTTTTTCAGAGAACTTTGAGTACTATGAGCAGTAGTTAGCAGGCATAAACGCTCTAGGTAGGCACCAGCTTAATTTCTTCATTTTCACTCTGCTGTGTAGGTGTCATCTTCAGCCTTATCCTCACTATATAGAGAGGATTGTACCTGGAGTTTTTTCCAGTCCTGCCCAGCCCCACAGACCCCACAACCACATACAAAATAATCACTCAGAAGCTTATATTAATTAAAACTGCTCAGCCATTAGCTCAGGCCTACCACTAACTAGCTCTTACATTTAAACACAGCCCATTTCTGTTAATCTACATGCTGTCATGTTTTCTGTGGCTTTACCTGTGTACCATTACATGCTGCTTCATGGATGGTAGGCTTTCATCTGCCGACTCAGCACACTCAGTAAGATAGTATCTCCATGATATTGGCTGTGGGTAGGTCTGTGGGACATTTTCTTAATTAGTGATTGATGGGGGAAGGCCCAGTCCATTATGGGTTGTGCCA
>CABHPP010128670.1:1259-40051 GCA_902168425.1 Peromyscus attwateri | reverse complement strand
CAGAACACCAAATAGGCTGGATCCAAAAAGAAAGTCCTCTCGCCACATAATAATCAAAACATTAAACATACAGATCAAAGAAAAAATGTTAAGAGCTGCAAAGGAGAAAGACCAAGTAACATATAAAGGCAAACCCATCAGAATAACACCAGACTTTTCAATAGAGACTACGAAAGCTAGAAGGTCCTGGACAAATGTTATGCAGACACTAAGAGACCATGGATGCCAACCTAGATTATTATACCCAGCAAAACTCTCAATCACCATACGCGGAGTAAACAAAATATTCCATGATAAAACCAGATTTAATCAATACCTATCCACAAACCCAGCCCTACAGAAAGCACTAGAAGGAAAATTCCAACCCAAAGAAGCTAAACACACCCATGAAAACTCAGGAAATAGATAAACCCACACCAACAAACACCAAAGAAGGACAACATAACACGACCACAAAAACTAACAGGAAATAACAATCACTGGTCATTAATATCCATCAATATCAATGGTCTCAACTCACCTATAAAAAGACACAGACTAACAGAATGGATAAAAAAACAGGATCCATCCATCTGCTGCATACAAGAAACACACCTTAACTTCAAAGACAGACACTACCTCAGAGTAAAGGGCTGGGAAAAGGCTTTCCAAGCAAATGGACCTAAGAAACAAGCTGGTGTAGCAATCCTAATATCTAATAAAATAGACTTCAAACTAAAATCAATCGAAAGAGATCAGGATGGACATTACATATTTATCACAGGAAAAATCCACCAAGATGAAGTCTCAATTCTGAACATTTATGCCCCAAATACAAAGGCACCCACATTCATAAAAGAAACACTACTAAAGCTTAAAACGCACATCAAACCCCACACATTAGTAGTGGGAGATTTCAACACACCACTCTCACCAAAAAACAGATCTACAAGACTGAAACTTAACAAAGAAATAAAAGACCTAACAGATGTTATGTCTCAAATGGACTTAATAGATATCTACAGAACATTCCACCCTAACACAAAAGAATATACCTTCTTCTCAGCACCCCATGGAACCTTCTCAAAAACTGACCACATGCTTGGTCACAAAACAAACCTCAACAGATACAAAAAAATTGGAATAACCTCCTGTATCTTATTGGACCACCATGCCCTAAAGTTAGACTTCAACAACAACAAAAATTATAGAAAACCTACAAACTCATGGAAACTGAATAATACCCACCTGAAACATCAATGGGTCAAGGAAGAAATAAAGAAAGAAATTAAAGATTTCCTAGAATTCAATGAAAATGAAAGAACAACATACCCAAACCTATGGGACACTATGAAAGCAGTGCTAAGAGGAAAATTCATAGCTCTAAATGCACACATAAAGAAGATGGAGCAATCCCATATCAATGAATTAACAGCACAACTGAAAGCTCTAGAACAAAAAGAAACAAACTCACCCAGGAGAAACAGACGCCAGGAAATAATCAAACTGAGGGCTGAAATCAACGAAATAGAAAACAAGAGAACAATACAAAAAATCAATGAAACAAAGAGTTGGTTCTTTGAAAAAATCAACAAGATAGACAAACCTCTAGCCAAGTTAACCAAAAAGCAAAGGGAGAACATCCAAATTAACAAAATCAGAAATGAAAAGGGAGACATAACAACAGACAACGAGGAAATCCAGAGAATCATCAGATCATACTTCAAAAACCTGTACTCCACAAAAATGGGAAATCTGGAGGAAATGGACAATTTTCTGGATAAATACCACATACCAAAATTAAATCAAGACCAGATAAACCACTTAAATAGACCAATAACCCCTAAAGAAATAGAAACAGTCATCAAAAGTCTCCCAACCAAAAAAAGCCCAGGACCAGACGGTTTCAGTGAAGAATTCTACCGGACTTTCAAAGAAGAACTAATACCAATACTCTTCAAATTATTCCACACAATAGAAACAGAAGGAACACTACCAAACTCTTTTTATGAGGCTACAATTACCCTGTTACCCAAACCACAAAACGATGCAACAAAGAAAGAGAATTACAGACCAATCTCCCTCATGAATATTGATGCAAAAATACTCAACAAAATATTGGCAAACCGAATCCAAGAATACATCAAAAAAATTATCCATCACGACCAAGTAGGATTCATCCCAGGGATGCAAGGATGGTTCAACATACGAAAATCTGTCAATGTAATACACCATATAAACAAACTGAAAGAAAAAAACCACATGATCATCTCATTAGATGCTGAAAAGGCCTTTGACAAAATCCAACACCCCTTCATGATAAAAGTCTTAGAGAGATCAGGAATACAAGGAACAATCCTAAACATAATAAAGGCAATTTACAGCAAGCCAACAGCCAACATCAAATTAAACGGAGAGAAAATCAAAGCGATACCACTAAATTCAGGAACAAGACAAGGCTGTCCACCCTCCCCATATTTATTCAATATAGTACTAGAAGTTCTAGCTAGAGCAATAAGACAACAAAAGGAGATCAAAGGGATACAAATTGGAAAGGAAGAAGTCAAACTTTCACTATTTGCAGATGATATGATAGTATACATAAGTGACCCCAAAAATTCAACCAGGGAACTCCTACAGCTGATAAACTCCTTCAGTAAAGTATCAGGATACAAGATCAACTCAAAAAAATCAGTAGCCCTCCTATACACAAATGATAAAAGGGCTGAGAAAGAAGTCAGAGAAACATCACCCTTTACAATAGCCACAAATAATATAAAATACCTTGGGATAACACTAACTAAACAAGTGAAGGACCTTTTTGATAAGAACTTTAAATCTCTAAAGAAAGAAATTGAAGAGGATATCAGGAAATGGAAGGACATCCCATGCTCATGGATAGGTAGGATTAACATAGTAAAAATGGCAATCCTACCAAAAGCAATCTACAGATTCAATGCAATCCCCATCAAAATCCCAACACAATTCCTCACAGACTTGGAAAGAAAAATACTCAACTTCATATGGAAAAACAAAAGACCCAGGATAGCTAAAAAAATCCTATATGATAAAGCAACCTCTGGAGGCATCACCATCCTTGACCTCAAGCTCTACTATAGGCTATAGTAATAAAAACAGCTTGGTACTGGTATAAAAACCGACCTACGGACCAATGGAATCGAATTGAAGACCCTGACATTAATCCATGCACATACGAACACCTGATTTTTGACAAAGAAGCCAAAACTATACAATGGAAAAAAGAAAGCTTCTTCAACAAATGATGCTGGCATAACTGGATGTCAATATGTAAAAGATTACAAATAGATCCATATCTGTCACCACGCACAAAACTCAAATCCAAGTGGATCAAAGACCTCAACATAAATCCAGTTACACTAAACTTAATAGAAGAGAAAGTAGGAAGTACTCTTGAACGCATTGGCACAGGAGACCACTTCCTAAATAAAACACCAACAGCACAGACACTGAGCACAACAATTAATAAATGGGACCTCACGAAATTGAGAAGCTTTTGCAAGGCGAAAGACACAGTCAATAAGACAAAAAGACAGCCAACAGAATGGGAAAAGATCTTCACCAACCCCACATCTGACAGAGGACTGATCTCCACAGTATATAAAGAACTCAAGAAACTAGACAACAAAATACTAAACAATCCAATTAAAAAATGGGCTAAAGAGCTAAACAGAGAATTCACAAAACAAGAATTACAAATGGCTGAAAGACATTTAAAGAAATGCTCAACATCCTTAATCATCAGAGAAATGCAAATCAAAACGACTCTGAGATACCACCTTACACCTGTCAGAATGGCTACAATCAAAAACACCAATGACAGTCAATGTTGGAGAGGATGTGGAGCAAAGGGAACACTCCTCCACTGTTGGTGGGAATGCGAGCTTGTACAACCACTGTGGAAATCAGTATGGCGGTTTCTCAGAAAACTAGGAATTGAACTACCTCAAGACCTAGCAATACCACTCTTGGGCATATACCCAAAGGATGCTGATTCATACCACAAAGATACATGCTCAGCTATGTTCATAGTAGCACTACTTGTAATAGCCAGAACCTGGAAACAACCTAGATGCCCCTCAACTGAAGAATGGATTAAAAAAATATGGTACATATACACAATGGAGTACTACTCAGCAGAAAAAAACAATGAAAGCATGAAATTTGCAGGCAAATGGATGGAACTAGAAAATATCATCCTGAGTGAGGTAACCCAATCCCAGAAAGACAATCATGGTATGTACTCACTCATAAGTGGATTCTAGATATAAAATAAAGAACAATCAGACTATTTAAAAAAAGAAAAAGATGGATGGACTAATGGGTAAACTGTGGGACTCACTGTCACACCGCAGCTTCCAGAATGTGTTTCTTCTCATTTTTTTGTTTGTTTGTTTGGTTGGTTTTTGGTTTTTCTTTTAAATTTTGTTTTGTTTTGGGGGGAGGAGAGATGGTCACATTGGGACAGGGAGATAAGTGGGATTGGAATGTATGATGTGAAATCCACAAAGAATCAATAAAAGTAAAAAAAAAAAAACTCAAGTCCAAGTGGATCAAAAACCTCAATATAAATCCAGTTACACTGAACCTGATAGAAGAGAAAGTAGGAAGTACCCTTGAATGCATTGGCACCAGAGAGTACTTCCTAAATATAATACCAGTAGCACAGACACTGAGAACAACAATTAGTAAATGGGACCTCCTGAAACTAAGAAGCTTCTATAAGGCAAAGAACATAATAAATAAGACAAAACAACAGCTTACAGAATGGGAAAATATCTTTAACAACCCCACATCTGACAGAGGGATGATCTCTAAATTATATAAAAAATTCAAGAAACTAGATATCAAAATACCTAACAGTCCAACTAAAAAATGGGCTACAGAGCTAAATAGAGAATTCTTAACAGAAGAATCTCAAATGGCCAAAAGACATTTAAGGAATTACTCAACATCCTTAGTTATCAGGGAAATACAAATCAAAATGACTCTGAGATATCATCTTACACCTGTCAGAATGGCTAAGATCAAAAACACTGAAGACAGCTTATGTTGGAGAGGATGTGGAGCAAGGGGAGCATTCCTACACTGTTTGTGGGAGTGCAAGCTTATACAGTCACTTTGGACATCAGTATGGCAATTTCTCAGAAAACTGGGAATCAATTTTCCTCAAGACCCAGCTTAACCACTCTTGGGCATATACTCATGGAATGCTCAATAATACCACAAGGACACATACTCAACTGTGTTCATAGCAGCATTTTTTCCTAATAGCCAGAACCTGGAAACAACCTAGATGCCCCTCAACTGAAGAATGGATTAAGAAAATGTGGTACATATACACAGTGGAGCACTAATCAGCAGTAAAAAACAAGGATACCATGAAATTTGCAGGCAAATGGATGGAACTAGAAAATATCATTCTGAGTGAGGTAACCCAGACTCAGAAAGACAAACATGGTATGTACTCACTCATAAGTCGATACTAGCTGTAAAGCAAAGGATAATAAAAAGGTCCCTAAGAGGGATACTTGGATTGCCCTGGGAAGGAGAAATAGATGATATCTCCATGTGTAAACTGAGGGTGAGTTGGGGGGCAATAGAGGGTAGGAGATGGGGGATGAGAACATAAGGGAATGGGATGGTCAAGCTAGAACAGGGACAAAGTGGGAGAGCAATGAAGGAGATGCTTTGATAGAGGAAGACATCATGGGGATAGAAAGAAACCTGGTGCTAAGGAAGTTTCCCTGAATCCACAAGGGTGAACCCAACTTAAACTACTATCAGTAGTGAAGAGGGTGCCTGAGCTGGCTTATCCCAGCAATCAGATTGGTGGATACTATAACTGTCATCATAGAGCCCTCATCCAGTAACTGAGGAAGAAGATGCAGACACCCACAGCCAAGCACCAGGCTGAGCTCCACAAGTTCAGTCAAAGAGAGAGAAGAGGGATTCTCTGAGCAAGGGGCATCAAGATCATGATGGGGAAACCTATAGAGACAACCAAATCACACTAGTGGGAACTCATGAACTTTAGACCAACAGCTGTGGAGCCTCCACAGGACTGGACTAGGCCCTCTGCATAAGCAAGACAGTTGTGTAGCTTGATTTGCTTAACGGGCCCCCTGGCAGTAGGATCAGGATCCATCCCTGGTGCATGAACTGGCATTTTGGAGCCCACTACCTATGGTGGGACACCTTGCACAGTCTTGATGCAGGAGGAGGGGCTTTAGACCTGCCTCAACTGAATATACCAGGCTCTGCTGACTCCCCATGGAAGGCCTTACCTTTTCAGGGGAGGGAATGGGGAGTGGGTTGTGGGGGAGCAGAGGGAGAGAAGAGAGGAGGATCTGCGGTTGGTTTGTAAGATGAATTAAAAAATTTCTTAATAGAGAAAAAGAAAGTGAAGTTTGTACTAACAGAAGATATACAATTTGATTTAGGTCATTTTAATCTATTTGTATGGATATTTCTCTAGTTTTAGTTACATTTATACTTTATGTCAAATTACATGCTATTTTAGGTTTCTTTGCATACAAATTTAAGATTATTTAGCCTAATTCTATCAGGTTTGCTCCATATGTGTTTTAATGATTTGAATGTCATTACAGTGATCACCAAATGTATGGTTTGCCTTGAGTTCCAATCATGTCTAGCTATGTTTATAATGAAAAATACGATCCCCACATTGATATTTCATAATGTAGCATCTTAGCCACAGATATAGGCTGTTAAAGCTATAATAAGTGAGGACTGTCCTGTGCCTCTATGTTTATCTATTTTTCATCTGTCTGTGTGTTTGTATGTGTGGGTACTCACACACTTTTGTGCACATATGTGGGGAATCTAGATATTGACATCTGGTATCTTCTTAAATCTCCATCTACCTTATCTTTTGAGACAGGCCCCTGCTGTGCCCAGAACACACTAATTTCACAAACTGGCTAGCCAGAGAACCCCAGAATTTTCTGTCTCAATCTCCTTGATACTGGGATTACAGGTATGTACCACTATGCCTGGTGTTTACATGGGCGTGTATTGGGATCTGATCTCAGGTCCTCATGCTTGTTCAGTGAACACTTTACCAACTGAGCCATCTCTCCAGTTTCTCTTTATTTTTGTTTTGTTTATATGATCTGAGTATTTTACATCTGTTTATCATAGTTAATTTATTGTGGCTTTCATATTATCTCTTTTTTTTTTTTGGTTTTTTCAAGACAGGGTTTCTCTGTGTAGTTTTGCGCCTTTCCTGGAACTCACTTGGTAGCCCAGGCTGGCCTCGAACTCACAGAGATCCGCCTGCCTCTGCCTCCCGAGTGCTGGGATTAAAGGCGTGCGCCACCAACGCCCGGCATATTATCTCATTTTTATATTTGTCTTTAAGACAAATTTATAGAAGTCATCATAGAAGCTTGATCTAGTTTGCATGTATCAGTCCTCAATGATAGTCTTTTCATATCATATCATTCTTCTCACTTACTACTATTGAATTGTCTTGTCCTTTGGATGAACTACACTTTCATTTAGGATTTTAAGGAAAGATACAGAAATGACTTATCTCAACAGACTTTATAATCATTATAGTATGTTAAATTTTAGCAGAATATGGCCTAAACCAAAAGGACATATATCTAGCTTAAATAAGATTTTTTTCTTCTACAAGTTATAGCAGAAATACAGAGGATGAAGCATAAAGAGATAAACTATCATATTATTAAAGATTGTCTGAAATCATGCTCTATGGGTATCATCTGATTTAGTTTTCAGATGTCCAAGATTAGGGATATAGTATTCCTTTTACTGGAGGTCAGAAGTTGCAACTCAAAAGGTGAATGAATCTATCCAAAGTCTCAGACCTGAGGAATGAAGCTGGCCCCTGTCTAGCCCCACCCAGAAGAAGAAGTAGCATATTAAGTCAAGAATACAGTTCTACAGGTGTAGCATCTTTCACCATCAATTCTTCCACATTGGAGGCTGAGGGAGGAAGATCATCAACTTAGGTCCAGGTTGGGCTATACAGTAAGAATCTGTCTCAAAAAAAAAAAAAATACAAGTCGTTACAGAGCAGAAGAATTAACAAATTCTCCATAAGACCTGAGAGCTGAGAGACAGGGAAGCAGCAGATATCAGGTAATATTTGAGAAGAGTGAATAATTTATAAAAGTTTTCCCAGTGAGCAAGGAAGGAGAAAATATTCCAGGCTAAGAAGACAATAGGAACAAATGGTGTATAAGCTTTTATTCTTTATAGGAATAAGTCAGTTTTTCTTTACCTGATTTCCAAAATAGCTCATTAATGATTATTGACTTTCCTTATGTAATAGTCCTCTTTGCTGCATTTAGTGCACATGTCATTTGCCTCTGCCATATTTTCCTACCCTTTCTCCTGAATGACAGAATTAGTTTCAGCAGCAGCAGAATAGATTATATTTACTAACCTCCCTTGAATGTTTGTGGTCACAAACACATTACTGGGCAACTTCTGGGAAAGCTCTGTTGGAGATGGACTGAGAAATGACATTTCCTTTTGCTTCCTGACTGGGTGTTTTGATTCTTTCTCAAAATCATGTATGTTTTAAACCATGTGGCAGGCTTAGCATTGGAAGTTACATGTTAGTAGCCATAAAACTGCAGGGCAACAAGAGTCTGGGTTCCCTGGTGACAATGATAGGTCAACATACAAATCCCAAATTATTGGTGAAATTATTAAGGCCACTCCACGTAGTTAAAAGGGAGGTTTATTTTGTGGGGTAACTTACAAGTGAAGGGATAGGTAACAGGGTCTAGGAAAAGTGTAGTACAGTCCAGCGGTATTCTCTGGAGAACTCTGCTCGGTCTACTTCTAGCATCCAGGGTCCAAGAACCAAGAGAGCTGGCGCATCTGGATCTCGGGTCTTCAGGGTCCTCTCTTGGCCCCGCCTTGTAGGAGTGACAGTTACTGAAGCCTCAGTGGGGGTTGGAACTTCCAGATCAAAGCTGGAATGGCTACCCACTACACCAAATATCTATTTTAATGCATATTTTATGTGAACAATCAATTAATCTTTTACTTAAATTTTTGTTGATCACCCTCTCAGCCACATTCAACTTCTAGTTAATACTTCCCACATTTGACAATTATTCTGAGCATCGTAAGGCGGGTCCCTGAGGTACTTGCAAATTCTTACATTGAGGAAATACTATTTGGAAAATGCAAAGGAATACTGACAGAATTCCCATCTTGAACTCAATTTCCAAGGTGGACTCAAAGACGTTCTTATAGCAACTGTGTGATCTGGAATGAAGCCAGGAGGCTTTCAGGAAGAGAAAGTGGTTGTGTTGCTGCTGATACTGCTACAGTTTAGGTGAAACTGAAGGGCTGGAGTGATGACCTTTCAGGAAGAACAAATGTTATTAAATAATGGATTTTTGTCCCACCTCCTGCTACAGTCAAGAGCAAAGGGATGAAAAGGGAATCCCATTCTTCTATTAATAACTCCTTAGTCAGCCTCATGCTGACAAAGCAGAAAGCCACTGTAAAATTAGCAATTGTGCCTGAAAATTAGTCCCTGTCAAAGCCATTAAAAGTGAAAAGGAATTAAAGAGAATTCTATTAATGGAGTCAAGGATGGAAAACCAGGAGTGTTAGAGTATAAATGCCCAGAAAACTGATGCTTATTTTAAGAAAGGTATTACCCTGGCATTAAAAAGCTGGTTGCAGCTGTGCGTGAGGAAAATGGTAATTTACAGCCCTTGGATCAGTGCTTTTCTTAATGGCTCCATGGAGCAAATCTATCAGAGCTTGGAAGAACACATGATGTAGCTGATGTTAATGAATTCTGCCCCTCCCACCCTCATTTGAGGAATCCCTGTTCCACCTTAGAAAGGCAAAGCAGGCAGTGGAAGGACTTGGAATGTTATAACACTAGTGAGGTTTGAACCTGTCTCTGTCCCTCCACTGGCCATGGGAAAACCGCTTCACCATTTGAGACCTCTATATTGTCAGATACTCATCACATGCATCTTTATGAAAATGATAATTCAATATCCAATATTGTGGAATAATCAGAAAAAGAAGCAGACTTTTTCAACAATAAAGATAGTAACCATTCCTAACCTGAGCATCCACATCACAGGAAAAAGATGACTTTTCTGTAGTCATCTTGTGTAGCCTTGTTGGCTTTCACAGTCATAGAAATTTAACACCTTTTTATTCAAAGAAGTGAGGTTTGGGGGCAGTGTGGGGGATTCACTGAGTTTCAGTCACTCCATCTTAGTCCAAGCAGGCATTTGTGTCTAAAATATTCATTTCCCCACTGGCCAAAAGGGAACAAGACAGAAACAAAGTAACTAATGCACATCAAGGAAAAGTACTACTTGAAGGGGGTAGATCATTGCTTTAAGACCAAACAGTACTTTAGAAGACCTTTTGCTAATCAATGACTGCTGCTGTTGGTGAGTGGTGGCGAGTTGTTATAAAACCCAGGTTATACTGTCAACACTATCCAGAGTTCCCTCCAAATGTAGTAATGGAGCCCTGGAATCATCCCCCTTTCAAGCTGTTGGGATCTCAACATAAAGGAATGTGGCTTAGGTGGGACCCTTGGGAATGATTTAAGTTGCTCAATAACACCACCACAGAATATTCTTTCCAATGTTTGTTTTAGCCCCTAACCCTGTCCCCCAGCCACAAAGACTGTTCTTCCCAGAACAGTTTATTCTGGTTCATCATGTGAAGCTATCTTTTACACAGAGAAGCCTTAGTTAGTTCCTAGGGATCCACAGGAGTGCAGCAAATCCATGGACAAAAACAATGGAAATATCTTTCTGGATACTGGAAGATGCAGTCAGGTGCCTGCAGGACCAGGGTGCTATAAGGGAGAGATCTCCTTTGCATCTCTGTGCTTCTGTTGCTTGATGCCATCTGTGACATTCCTTGGATGGAGAGGTATTACTCTAAGCTCTTCCCACTTCATCACATGACCTCCTTTTCTAGGTATTCTTCATCTCATTGGGCACCAATCAGTGCAGTAAGAGCTCCAATTACATCTGCAGTGACTTAATTTCCCAGTAAATTCATACTTTGTGGTTAGGAATTCAGCATGTTTGGGGGTTAGCACAATTAAATCTAGAATATAAACATGGTTAAGAATTTGCTCCCAATCTTAGCAACATGGCTTCTTATAGACGTTTTCTTTAGGAGTAGCAAAACTTGGCTTTTAACTGAGCCAAATCCAACCTACTGGCCAAACAACCTTAACCAAGTTATTTAAGCCATAGTTTCATCTTCTTAAAAATGAAAATAAATTCTGTAAAAAAAATTAATAAGACTATGGTTAGAGCATTAGCATCAAGAAGATTTGCATAGGCCAGGCACAATATAGATACTGCTTTCTTCTCCTTGTACCAAGACTTTATGGTTCAATCAGTAAGGGGCCGGTATATAAGGCTTGCCTCTTCCTAAATAAACTGAGCTTGTTGTTTCAACATCCTCCCAGAGTCTGTGTTGTTGACTCTGTGTCTACTTGCCCCCCACAAAGGGAACAGCATAGGACCCTGCCATCCAATTTCATTCAATTTGATGCCCTCTTCTGACTTCCACAGGTACCAGGCGTACATGTGGTACACATACTTACATGCAAGCAAAACACTCATACATACAAAATAAAATAAATGAATCTTAAAGATACGTTTTAAAACTCAAACTACACACACACACATACACATATACACACACACACTACACACATATAAGCATACATACTATACATGTGGGAGAATACACATTGTACATGCATAGAGCAAACTTTTATCACTTACAGCAGATACTCAATTTTTTCCTGAATTTTAACTAAAGAAATTATTTAGTACAATGCCAAAAGACCTTTAGGAGTAGATTGCTTCCTAGTTTAGAACTGACCACTGATCTAGTGAATGGGAAAAGGCCCAGGACTTACAATATATGATATACTGTGTGCTAGATGAGTTATCTATCATTTCACTGTATCCTAAAGCAACATGAAGAAGCAGTAACATGGGATGTAGAGTAAAGGAATATTGTCAGCTATTAATCCCTGGAGTGTCTTTCTTTTTGCCTCCACTAGAGCTGTATGTGCCCTGGGTCAGGAATTCAACTATCAGAATATCAGTAACATGGGCAGCAAGGTGAATGAGGAAGCACAGCAAATCAGGCTTCCGTTGGCAAACTACTGCCTGTGATTTAATGGTGGTTTATCAAAGGCACCTCCAAGACTATTCCTACTCAGTAGGACTGCCTTTCTTCAAAAGGTGTATGAAAATAGTTCAGGCAAAGGCTATAGTACATCGAAGACTGCTTACTGCATCCTGCCTGGGCTCAGGGTGACCCAGTAGTATCCTTTTCCATGACTCATTGAAATCAGAAGAGGAGAAGGAATCAGGCTCTAACTATGGGAATCCATTCCAAGATTTCAGCCTCTTGGTTGTGTGTTCTAGAGGAATGAGGCTCTACATTAGCTGGGAGTGATTTTTCACTTTCCAGACCCCCCTTAGAGAGCCAGTCTCTCGATGGCTTTTCTGTTCCACCTGAGGACTCAGCACAAGTGCCAGGTAGATGAGCTCTCCAGATAGTTGGTTTGCCTTATTGGAGAAATCCTAGAAGATTTGCAGTTTGGAAGAGTAGAGAAACCATTGGATTTATTACTGTTTCTGTGCTCTTTCCTTCTTTCTATTGTCTGTGTGACTTACATAGTCTCTTGGATACCGATATGAATCATACAAGCTTTCCAAAATAATATGTTTCCTCTTATTCTTCAGGGTAGCCTATATTCAAGGCATTTTATGGGTATTTTACTCTGAATTTGCTGAATACACTATACTTGATCCACTTGTCATAAACTTGAAGCCTATTCTAAGTTAAAAAAAAATAAAAGAAAACCTTCTAACTGATATTGCTGTCAGTGAGAGCCCCTAACAGCAGAAACCTCATAAAGCAGTAGATCTCAATGAAGATGTTATCATCTCTAAAAGGATGTTTAATGGTATCTGAGATGGTTTTAATTGGTTATGATAACTGGTGTGTGTGTGTGTGTGTGTGTGTGTGTGTGTGTGTGTGAGAGAGAGAGAGAGAGAGAGATCGAGAGAGAGAGAGATCTCAGCATCAATATTTACAAAGGCAAAGAAATGATTGCTTCTAAACACTCCCACAGAAAGGATTACTTTGTCCAAATATCAGTTCCAGTAGAGCTGAGAAACTTCACTCAGAGGAGTACTTTTTCCTTTAACCTTCAGCTTTCAGCGTGGGAACTGTGTAACACAGAGGTGGATCCAGTAGACTCTCTAGTAACTTGTGAGCCAGCTGGCTTGACTACCTCAGAATTAATGGGACATTGTCTCAAATAATATAGAAAGATGAGGACCTGACCTCCACACATGTGTCATAGCATGCACATGCTTGTAATCCTCCACATGAACACACAGACACACACACACACACACACACACACACACACACACACAAATACAAACACAAAGAACTAAAGCCAATTGACAGAGGATATAACTCTTTATTAGCAATTAAACAAGTAACAAGAGCAATGTAACTCATTGTGAGCAATGGCAATGCTGTCTTTATAGTGCTATTCTCTTGTATTCTCTTATTATATATGAAGAGCATGTCCTAATTTTAACACAGCTATACAAAGGAGGGCGAGGTGGTCTCATTTATGAACTTTGTCACACCCCCAGCTCATTCAGGATCTCTAGTTAAGATTTCCACTTCTCTAGGATTCTACCAACTCATTATAGTACCACCTTGGGATTCAAACCCTTAATCACAACAGAAGATTTCAAGGCCATAGATGCCATCTCAGTGTTCTCAATGCAAGGCTGTACTTTTCTGAGCTTAGTCTAATGCTGTGGAACTTGGACATTTATTCCAAATTCTTGACTGTCTAATATTATATTTTCTGAGAAACTTTAAAATAACAAGGATAGCTACATTTTCAGTAAGACAGTAAACATTTTACTCATTGAAGGGTGTTTGAGTTTCAAAAGCAAAATGCATGTTGATGCTTAAAACACAGGCTCAGTTTAAATCTTAGCTCTGGCACCCACTACCTCATATTATGGCCTCTTGATGGGTGGATAAATGTTTCATGCCTCCCAAAATCCATAGAATTATTATGACCAATTATTAAAAGCACCAATGGAATATGGCTCATAACAAGCTACGTGGTTTAATAAAAGAAGGAACTCTTAACATTACCATCCCAGATTTGCCAGAAGTGGGGTGGATGATAGGATTCAGGGTTTCACTTTGTTTACTTCTCCCACTACCTCTGTAACTGAACCCATGTTCATCTTGATTTCCTTTCTCAGCTCTGAGAGTTTTACATCCTTTGATTGTAAGAACTAATGGGTTTGGGAGCCTTGATGACAACCTAGTTACTTTGTAGATCCTGCAGAACTGAAAATGAGCTCACTGATCATGATCTCCATAGCTGTGGAAATTGTTAGAAAGGAAAATGGGATTGGGCACTCGGGGACAGTGAGGCACAGAGGGTGGGGTGGGCAGAGAATTGGTCACAGGTCAAAGAATATGGACCTGATTTGAGTATAGTACATACACTGATCATTTTGTGGCAGCTTCCAACTTTATCCTCAATATTAGAAATGAAATAGTAAATTTAAAGGCTCTCTTGGCTGCTACCATTTCTGCCTTTGATTTGTTTGTGTCTGCTCAGCACAATCTTCTGTATTCATTCTGCTCTACCCTGCTGCATGGCCATCTTCCATCTTCAATAGTTCTGTGGCCCTAGATTTTAAGATGTCTTCCAACTTACCCACCAGCTTGTTAACCATGTCTGCTCACCAGACAGTAATCCTAGAATAATGCAGGACATTTGTCTGAAGGTTCAGGGTCCTCTGTGCATATATTACATTCAGAGAGACCACAATGAAGCTTGTGGGACTAACCAATGGTTACAGAAAAACTAGCTGATACAGAAAACCCAAATGCAACAAGCAAACCCTCCACAGAAACTGGAGCTGCCTGGAAGCAGATAAAACCAGGAAACAAATCCACGACATACAGACGCATCCATTCTTGGTACATAGAGGCAACAGAGCAGGATGGAGAGAGGATTCATGTAGAAGCAAGTAGACACCCAAGAAGGTGCTTCCAGGACAGGAGCCATGGCTAGGCTCCTGAGTCAGAAAAAGGCAAGGGTTGAGGCATGTGGAATGTGCTTATTTTGTCATGGGCTTCGTGTTGTACTCTGTATTTGTTAAATGCTTCCTCTTCCATTCCTTTCGACAGCCTAATAAAGTATTCTTTTCTTCAGTTTTGTCAATGAAGAAAACTAAGGCCAAAACAGTTTAACTAAATCATCTTACATTATTCAGTAGACCTTGATACTGATCAATTTTGTTTGGTTCCGAAAAGTATATTTTTGCACCAAACTTTGTTTTTATTTAAAGCTCTTTTAAGTGATGTTCCCTTTGAGATTTTTTTTAATACTAATCTGCCAAGGCCTTGCACTTTTTTCTCACATTTTTTGTTAAGTATTTTTCTTAAACATTATTTACATGGATGTATTTTAAATGAAGATGTATAATACATTTATAATGAAAAAGAAATGCCACTTGCCACAAATAGTAGAAATGACAATAAATAAATGAAAGAAGGCTGTTATAATTCTTATTATAGAGCATGGGAGGCTCTGTGCCTAAGGCACAGTTTCTCTGTTAAAAATAAAGTTAACACGTGTTTGAGAGCTGCCAATGACATGGAATACCATTCCCTGTAGTGTAACTGAAAGGATTCAAAGACAAGTAAAATGACTTCTTGTGGAACATACCATAGCTTTAGCCCTTTCTAAGGATCTCCAGGTTTATATCAACCTGTGAGGAGGCCTTGCTCATGGAAGTGGTGGCAATGCAAACTCTGCAATTCAGCAAATGTTTATATTGTATCCTATCTCTTCAGTTTGACTAGAAGGATGCATAAAATCAATCAATTTGGATTGTTCTAGAAGTCTCCTGACCTAGCTTTCCTACTGCAAGATTTCTATGTGATATGTTGTAACCGGAGGTTATGACTGTTTTCTACTGGGAAACATGAAATTATTTCTTATAGTAGATAATTAATTGTCCATTCCTAAGCCTATAATTTAATGCCTTGAAAAATGTTAATATGCCCCACAGCCAACTTTACATTTAAGTCAAAGTAAATCAAATCTAATCACTCAGCTTTTCTCTTGTGTATTTTCAGACTGCCCTGCCCTCTGCTATTGATAATCTGTTTTCTCTATTTAAAGAACCTGTCCTTGTTCCCACAGAATGCCTACATATGTAATGATAGTGAGTACAGAGATGCCAGCCTGGGAAGATGAGGGTAAGAGAAACATGCTGAATAAAGTGTTGACAGGGATATGTAGTCTATTGATACTGTGGTCCATTATTATCTACAAAGTTAAGGCTTGAAAACCTCACAATGAAGTTAGCAAAAATCTTTCACAATGTTTAAGTAAGCTTATGATTTCGTGCTTGGCTGCATTTATACCTAGCTTGGCTATCTGCAGCCTGTGGGTTGGGGGTTGGACACACTGGGAGATGCCTACTGTGATTAGCAAGTGGGAAGCTCCAAGAAAACTTAGTTGGGAGTGTTCAAGTGTAGCACTGGGAATATATGTGGACTATGAAGTTAATGGGAGCAGAGTAATCAAAGATAACAAATGCATTATTGACTGAGATGAAACCTGCAGTGTTAGAATAAGGCAATACTTGGCATTTCTGAGCTTGTTTTAAATTATGAGGTGAAAGTTAGAGAAGGAAATGCATTAAGATTTAGAAAAGAAGGGAGAGAAAAGGATTAAGAAAAGTGAGTGGAAGATGCTTATGGTGAATTGATGAATTTCCATACATAGAATGGAATGGCTAGGCTGATTTTGTGTCACACATTTAGCAAGGAGTACCTAGTGGAGAAGTTGAGATCTCCCTAACTGTTGCCATTTAATTGTGATATGAAGAAAGTCAGACTGCTAATTCAATGTGGAGTCACAAAAGACTAAAGAAAGCACAGCCCTCTACATCTATGCTTAAATCTGTGTCATGGGGAAGATGCATGTCTCTTTCCCAGTTTAGTCACAGATTAATTTTCACATGGAACAGAAAAATTCCATTTTCAAAGTCTTGAATATTAGCATCCCCCTCTCTTTCTTTCTCTGTCTCTTCCCCTAGCCCCTCACTGTATAGCCTGGTTTGGCTTGAGGTTACAGCCTTCATAACTCAGCCCCCCTGAGTCCTGAGACAGAAGGTCCTTCTCTTAAATATGCATTGTCTACACTACTGCCACGTGCTGCTAAACATGTCCTTCAGACTTCCTCAGTCCTCAAATCCCTCCCCAAATGAGGATATAATGATGGATGCTTATTCTTAAACCAAAATACTAAATACTTGAACCATTTTTATTATGACATATTTTCAGAACAGTTAATTTTTAAAAGGATTTTTATTAGGTATAACAACTTCTATGTAATCACAATGCTCACATAAATAAAAGAGAAATATCATCCCTGATGTGCTTTGATCAGAGAAAGTTATTGCAGAGTTCATTTCAGGAACAGGGTTTCATTAAGGCTAGCCAAGTCCCTGATTGAGAGTCACTGAACACCAACTGTACATGGGCAATTTCCTATGACATGTAAATATACAATCTCACCTAATCTTTATAATAATCCCACAGAGTAGAAACTATTAATATTCCACTTTACAGATAAACCATTAGAAGCTAGGAGGGCTGGTTAATTTTCATTGAACCAGCAAGTGATTGAGCTTGGATTTGAACTCAGGCTTGCTTGGGAG
This sequence comes from Peromyscus attwateri, assembly GCA_902168425.1. Lineage (NCBI taxonomy): Eukaryota > Metazoa > Chordata > Mammalia > Rodentia > Cricetidae > Peromyscus > Peromyscus attwateri. The sequence continues at coordinate 22,211 of CABHPP010128670.1, read as the reverse complement.
GTCAAGCTTCCATGTTCTCAGTTACAACCTCAGTTGTGCTCTTGTTTGTTTTCTGCCCATCCAGTGTTCTCTAGGTAGCATTCGAACCAGGTTTCAAGCATCCAGTGTGATACATAAGATACTCTTGTCAAATAGGAGTTGGATCATCATAGAATAGACGTTAACATATTGACAGCCTCAGTTTAATAGATGACATAATTGATGATCTGATTAACAACAGGTATTTTATAGAGCCTGATATGAAACAGGCACAGCACTGTAAACAGTAAAACAACAGTGAAGCACAGAATCTTTTGAAACTACAGACTTACAGCTCTGAACTTCTAGGTCAAATTACCCAACACGATTCCTGCAGCTTCCTCATCAAGCAAAATATCCAGTCACAATACTGTTCAGGAAAGCAAGCATATCCTCTTTCATAGGCTCTGCAGAGAAAGACAAGTTACCTTGAGAGAATTGTCACAGAGTCTAAGTCAAGGAATTGGCAGCCTCTTACCCTCCATACAAACCATGATATTCTAAAATTAATGGACCCACTGAGATGTGACCTTATTCCCGATATATACTTATGATATGAAAGGAGCAATGACTGTACTTCATACCAAGAGGTCCATGTATTGAAAGGGTCCTCACCATGCTATTAGGTGACTCTTCTACTGAGAATGTCCTCTGCCGTCTTTCATATGATTCATCTGTTAGCAGATGTCTGGTGCTATCCTCACAATGAGCTTATCTTTTGCACTGCTATTGGCAGATGACAAAATCCAACAGTTCTCATAGAGTGCTTCTTGATGTGATTAAGGCAGTCACTTGATGTGATATCTTTAGGGTAAACTTGACATTGCCCCTCAAGGATTATAGAAGACAATTCATTTATTCTGTTGTACTGTCTAACAAGGACCCAACTATTAAAAGTACAGAGTTTGTGTAATCTACAAAGTATGCAGGAAACAAATTGAAGATTCTTTCTCCCCTCTGCCCCAAAACTAAAAGCCTCAGCCCTTCCTCGGGATTCCAAGGAGCTCTTTATCCTTTCAAAATCAGATAGGGGATACCTGTTTCTGTCCAATTTCAGTTAAACAGAAACAAAATATCAGGAAAGACTTACAGAGCTTCTTATTAAATGGCAGTGAACTTTCCGGGGGCCAAGCTGCTTCATTAATGCTTTCACAGTTCAGCTATGTTCAAGCAAAGGTAAAGTCTAAATCCTCAATACAAGTATTAAAATGATCATTTCAAAAGCCATAGCTACACACCTGGACAAAAACAATAGCTTTGTCATTGCTTGGAACAGTGCAGTACTATGTCACAAATCACTCAGTAGCCTGCCTCATTATTAAAATAATATGTGAGGAATCTGCAGACTAGATCAACCACTTTACTTCCAGATCATTCCAGAAAAATCTCTGAAAGGAATAAAAATACTAGAAATTCCATCTTACTCAAGTGGTACACAGGATGTCCACAAGGGACTAGGATTCTCTTTAACCTGATTGTATGATGTGGAGCTGAGAAATGCTTCTCAACACAAGGAACCGTGCTGGAGGCTGCAGTCAGTACTACTATCCTCTCAGCCTTGGTGCTGAGGCAACAGATTGCAAGTGCTCCTATCAATTAGTTATTCAGAACAGAGAAGGGCTGGCTAAATGTGTGGGGGTGAGGAAGTGGCAGGGTTTTATGCCTTATTAATTGAACATTGCTATTTAAACTCTTGAAGACGCCAGATGGCTTTGGCATGCAATCAGGCCATAAAAGAAATGGACTCAAGAAGCAAAAAGAAATACCCAGAGCTAGGTAATTTCCTGCTCCTCCTTAGAATCATACCATGTATCTGGTACTGAGATTTCAAACCTCAATGAATGTTCAGCTAGCCTTTTAATACTGCTGCCAGTGATACCCTGCAGTGGAAACTCCTCTCATTTAAGGTCTGGGCTTCAGGATATGATAACAGGAACAAACACCCATTGATGGGGGAATGCCTTTCTATATGCTGTGAATATGTGTTGCTCTGATTGGTTGATAAATAAAACCATTTGGCCTCTGGCAAGGCAGCTTAGAGGCAGGCAGGAAATTCAAAGAGAGAGACAGGAAGAAGGCAGGAAGAGACACCAGCGAGCCACCCAAGGAGCAACATGTAATGGGATGCAGGTAAAGCCATGGAACATGTGGCAATACATAAATTAATAGTTATGGGCTAATTTAAGATATAAGAACTAGCTAGCAAAATGCTTGAGCCATGGCCATGCAGTTATAATTACTATAAGCCTCTGTGTGTTTGCTTGGGGGACGAGAGTGGGAGAGATTTGTCCTGACCACTGGCAGCCCAGGATACAGGAAATCTTCCGACTACAACCCATCTTTATTTTAAATCAGTAAATGGCTATGCCTCTGCCTAAAGCATTTGCTCAACAAATAAAACTTTACTAATTCCCTTTATGGCCTATTAGGGAGGTTTTGTCATCGTTTCTTCCTTTTGAAAATGCCTTTTTATAGCATTGGTCCTGAAAAGGAGAGCTCTAAACCTTGTTAATGCTGAGACCCTTTATTACAGTTTCTCATGTTGTGGTGACCCCCAACCATAAAATTATTTCATTGCTACTTCAATAATTTTGCTACTGCAATCAATTGTAGTGTAAATATCTGGTATGCAAGGTATCTGTTATGTGACCTTGTCGGGGTCAGAACCCACCTGCTGAGAACCTGTGCTCTAAACCAAGTGAAGAAAGGGTTATGTTTCTGGGAAAGAAGTTGATGGGAGATGTAGGTGGACTATTCTGTCCCACCTGCCAGTTCCAAAATAACATTTCTTGTGGAAAAAAAAGCATAACATTTCCCCAGTGCAACACTTTGACTTCCATTTTGAAGTTAAGACATTTTAAAATATATAGGTTGGTTTAATTTGGTATTTTCCATAACCCAATGTCTCTCAGCAGCTAATGTTTTTTGCACATTAGCATTTAAAAAATTCAGAGTTAGCAAGAAGACACCACTTAGGGTCCAGACTCCATGTGTGTTTTCCATCCTTATATGGCTTATTCTTTTATTAATTTCCTCTCTCTTTAAAGACTTTATTATCTTTAAACTAATGTTTTCTATGACTGTGTATATCCTTTTTTTTTCTTTAAGCTTATGCACATTGTTAAACACACTGTAACCTGTTTAGAGGTTTTTTTGTTTGTTTGTTTGCTTGTTTGTTTGTTTTTTCTCCATCTGAATCTGTTGTACTATATATCTGCAACCTTTTCTGTCTTCATGAGCAAAATTTTAAATCCACCATGCAGCTTAGCTCATGGCTCATGGGTAGCTAAAGCATGCAGGTCTCTGTACCCTGGCCAACATGAGAGACACAAGGCTAGGAAGCCATATTTGGCTAAATTTTTTTGTATTTAAAAAGAACCATTTTTAAGCTTTCTCGGGTCTGATGTGGATATACCTGGCCAGACACTGGCTACCATTTGTAGGCAGATTTTTCTGTCATACCTGCGAGCTCCCAAATAACTACACAGAGACTCCTAATTAATTATGAAAGCTTGGCTGATAGCTTAGGCCTTTTTTCAAACTAGTTCTTATAACTTATATTAACCCATATCTTTTGATCTACATTCTTTTACTTGGCTCAATTACCTTTACTTTCTAAAGCCCATGCTGCTTGCTCTTTATCCCTGATGTCTCCTCATGACTCTACCCTTCTTCTTCCCAGCATTCTCTTTGCCCTGAAAATCTTGATAAGCTATTGGCCATTTAGGTTTTTTTTTTTTTTTTTTTCGAGACAGGGTTTCTCTGTGTAGTTTTGCGCCTTTCCTGGAGCTCACTTGGTAGCCCAGGCTGGCCTCGAACTCACAGAGATCCGCCTGGCTCTGCCTCCTGAGTGCTGGGATTAAAGGCGTGCACCACCAACGCCCGGCCGGCCATTTAGTTTTTATTAAACCAATCTGAGTGACATTTCTTCACAGTGTACAAAAAGATTATTCCACAACAGGGAGAGATGAGCATAGCGGTCTTTCTAGTTTTACTTCCTTGAGAATCAAATAGACTTCTGAGACCAGTCTGCTTCATCCCACGGAATGAACAGAGGCAAAAATGATGACACCCTGTCACAAGTATCATCAAGACCCATGCTCCTCACCTCCTCTCCTCTAGCTGATTGTACTATCAGCCTCAGTCACACGTGTGAGGCCAGGATAACTCTACTTGAAAGACTGACGACATGCTGCCTAAGGACTACTGAGAAGAGCTGGGCATAGAAATCAGGGGCTCTAAGTTCAGTCCAGGTGATCCACAGAGGAGATTGCTCAAGGTGATGAAGGAGGGAAGGGAGGCCCAGGCTGTACTTGTGCCTGTTCACACCAGATGTGCTCCTAAGTGTTCCACAGGCAGTGTTACACCTACACACTACACAAGCAAGTTGAAAGAGTTGTCACTGTCCCCATTTTATCAGCAGGGAAACTGAGGTTGAAAGGTCTTCAATGGCAAGGTGTGGGGTGTGGATGCTAAAACTTAATCCCAAAGTCCCTGAAGTTTCTGCTAATACTGCTTTTGTTCCACTTCCTGTGACTGACAGCACACTCCATCCCTAGTGTTCTCTCCTGCTTCTGTTTCAGTGACACACAGTGGTGTCAGCCAAGTGTCTCAGCCCTGACCTTGGGCTCATTGTCTTAGGCACTGATGACTAATATTCTTTTTCTCCCCAAATCAACCCCACTCTGGCTCCACCATCCTATTGTTTTCCCTGAAGGTTTGCTGACACTCTGTGAGGCTACATGGGTAGCTCCAGCAATAAGAGATAAACCCTAAATTCTTTTACTAACTTAAGGTATAATCCAGCACTAACAAATGTGTGCTTTCTGTCCATACACATTAGTATCCATTCCCACTAGGTGGATCACCTTGAGTGTCTCTTGTGACCATCAACTTCAGTATTCTCTCAATAAAATGGGGGGTGAGGATGTGATCCTCCCTGGTTCATTGTTGGGAGTATGTGAGAGAACAGATGGAAGTACTGAGCAGAGTGTCAAGTTCTCAGTGTTCACTGTAAGTGGAAGCTTTCACTTAGGGTGGGTGTTTGGAATTAAAAGGTTACCATATTTACTTTAGAGTTGATAAACGAAGTTTTGATCCATTGGAGAAAATGACGCAGTACTATGATGACAGCCACTCACCTTCCCCTGAGATGCTAAGGTCCTTTCTACAAAAATATTCCTTGCACTGCAATTTTTCATGTCTTCCAAGATTCAGTCAATACAATAGATTTAATGATTAATTTATCGTGTTCCTCAGTAAAAGCCCAGCATTGACTTCTTAAAATGGGATCCCTGCATTTTAGCCAAAGGAAACTAATTGGCAGCAATCATTTAAAGGGGAAGTACAAAATATTATAAAAACACACATACATGCACACAAACACACACACTACATACAACACTCACCATACACACACACACACACACACACACACACACACACACACACACACACACACACTAGCAGTAGCAAAGGAAAACACCTTGTCCTACTTTAGGAATGCAGCAATGGAGGGATGGGCTTCTGTATTCATCCTTTCTGACTGACTGAGCTTGAATTTGAGCTGGGCAGTTGTCCTCTGTGCACTGATGCCCCTCTTGACCTTTATGTCTTGCCCACTGTGAGTGCATCAGTTTCCTGCTTCTGTTAATAGTAGGTGCTGTTCCATCATCTTTTGGGTCTCCCTTTGGTTTTTTTTTTGTACCACAGTCTCTAATCAATGAGTTCTCTTCATTCATTGCCTTATAGAAGCTGCAAAGCTAAATCTGTGTCCTAACAAGGTCTCTGCATTGCACTATTAGCTCTGCTTGCTTACACAGTTTCATTTCTGAACCTGTATTTTTTTCCTACCAGTATTTCTCTTTGCTTCCCCTTTCACAATAGATTATAAAATTGACTTTCTAATGGAATTTGAGACATCTTTTAAAATTGTCTGTTAGAATACTTTTCCTAAAGAAACAGATTTATAAACTAATAATCACATCAAAACTGTTTAAAAGGTACATTTTCCATGCTCCATGTCTCAAACTGACTGGTGAGGGTAATTTGCTGGGGACTTGATTTCCATAGAGTGCAAGATGCCCTCTTCCATAGCCTCCATTCCTATGCTGGGCTCTTTGTTGGTTGTTCTGTTGCTAGCTCCTTTCTGAGAAGTCTGAGGGGCTGGTGAACTCTCACCTAGAGGTTGTCTGGCAGGTGACTTAGGAAGTCCTGGGGAGGCTGATGTGGCCACACGGTGTCAGTCTTGCAGCACTGGTAGAAGGGCCCTGGTGTCCTCTTTGGCATCAGGATATGGTCCCTGCTTCCTTCACAGATCCCTCTGGTGAACCAAGGTGCAATAGCACCCAAGGGAGCACTTCCTTGCCCTAGGGAGAAGATATATGAGAGCTCCATTATATATACACTTCCCAAGCTCCTCTCTCCCTCCCTCACTGCCTCTTCAAATTCCTCCCCGCCTCCATTTCCGTTTGTTCAAGGAAGTGGGAGAAATTATACTTTTCGAAGATCCTTTTCTTTCCCTAGAGTGCTCTTGGTGAGATCCAGGAAGGACACTCCCAGAAGCCACTGAGCCAGCCAAGGCTGCTCAGTAACCCTGAACTCAAGGTGGGTTTCATTAAGTGCCTTCTCCCTACTCCTGTGCCCTTAGTAGTTGTATAACCCCAATCAATTTTTAAACAGTGTGTGCCTCAATTTCCCAGTCACTTACACAGACTATATGGAATCTATTTTGGAAGAATTCTGTGACACTTAAATTGGGTTGGATTTATGATACATAATTTCTAAATGGTCCTCACTATAGGAGTGATCAAATTTGAGAATTTTTTATCAAATTATTGATCAAATGTGAGGAATAATTGCTGCTTAATTTAAATATATAACAGAACTTTGCATCTTTTTCCATTGTCTGATGAGACAATATAGAATTATGTGTACAGATGAGAGACGGGGTTTGAGAGATTGATATATACAGAGCTGGTCTATGAACATAGTGTTCAGATAATGTGCACAGGAATCAAAGTATTTGAAGTGCTCCTGACATATCACGTGACACAGCTGCTGGATTGGTGCTAGTGTCTTATTCCACCTGACAGCTCTACAACTTCACTTGGTGGCAGCTAGCATTCGTGAAATACTCTTGATGGGCAGTACAATACTGAGGAAGGATTAGTCCCTTCCCCAGAAACAATTCACCAATCCTGTGCTTCAGGATCACTTGCACGAGTACCATCATACTCCCAAGAGCAGAGGTAGACTAAGTCATAGGAACATGGAGTCCAAGCCAGGTTGATAAGCCAGCCTCTGGCCTCACCAGCTGTATGAAGAAGAATAGCTATTTACCCTTTGGAGTTTCACTTTCATTAATTGTAAAGATGGGAGATAATGACAGTTTATGTTTAATGTTTCTTCTTGGAGATTAAATAAGAGAGAACAACAGTAGCACTAAAGGCATAGGAAGTGTAAGTCTCTGTGTTCTTAGATGCCAACAGGATGCAGAAGATATCTAAAACTTGTGGCATGTGTAGGAACTGTAATGTGGGGAAGACAAAGGTTTTGTTTTGAACATGCTGACTTGGAATTTGTTTGGGGACTGATGGAGGTCCCTGAGCAGTTGCATAGATGGGCATTGCTTTGGAGGAACTCAGCTTGGAGACCAGGAAGTCACTTCCAGGGCTTTACTACACTCACATAGGTACCTTCTTTCTGGACATGATTATCTGATTCTCCTCCCTGAACTCAATTTAAGGTGTGAGTGTTAGGCCCTCTAGGCAGAAAACTGTTCTGCTTGGTCCATACACTCTTGTTGGGAATCCTTATTTTATTGCCTAAGTATCATTGAATGTGGAATCTACCTGAAAGTGACATTCTACCCCATACACCATGGTTCCCTGACCTACAAATTGAGGGTTCTGAGATTTAGTAGATTCTAGACTAACCTATGACACGGTGTGATAAAATCCTTGTTGGGTGATGTCATTCTGTATGCTGTGAATATGTGTTGCTCTGGTTGATTGATAAATAAAGCTGTTTGGCCAATGGTGGAGCAGAATAAGGTTAGGTGGGAACATTCCAACTAGAGAAAAAGGAAATGGAGACAGGAGAGGGGTTGCATTTTAAGAGCACTGAATGATATTCCAGAGAACCCAGGTTCAATTCCCAGGCTGTCAGGTGTCTGATCACACCAGAATAAAAAAAGAAAAAAGACAAGGAAAGGACCCATGTGATCTTTTACTTATGTAAAAACCAAGGCACAGAAGACAGAATAATTTTTCCCATACCTGTGAGGCTCAGAGCCACCACATCAGGCTCACTTCATTACTTGCAAAGCAATAGGTTATTTCCCAGAGTGGGCCTGGGTTTGGTTCCCAGCACCCACATAACAGCTCACAACCATCTGTAACTCCAGATACCCAAAAGGCAAAATTAGAGCATAGCCCTTCACACAGTCAACTGTGGTAGGCTAGAGTGACCTTGACTCACAGAACTCTAATAATTAAAATGAATCACCATGACACAGACTCAACTTGTCAAGAGATAAAAATCCTTGACCTTCAAGTATAATGAACTAATGAAACACAAAGGCAGATGAATTAAAGCTATGCAGTGTATTTCATGTGCTAGCCCAGTCTTGGCCAATAGTTTTTACCATAATTATGGAACATGAGTCCCTTGGGAGCTTCAAAAGGTTCTGGAAACTGTTATATACTCTCCCTTTCTCTCATACTCTTAAAGATCCACAATGAAAACAATATACTAACATTTCTGATTCTAAATGAATCTGTTCAAAGATAGTGTTAACTTAGCTATGTACATCCAGATTTCATCTGACCATAAAGTGTAAAGCATGCATTAACATCCAGTAGGCTAAATATTTTGAGAACAATATTACACACTTGGAAATTTCTGAGTTATAAACAATGTCCTGGGTACTTTATTGCTTTTTACTTCTTATCATGGTAATAATTCACTGGTGTAGACATTATTTACAATTGTTTTATGTTTAGGAGGTGAGGGCTCAGAAAGTAAAGCAATTTCCCTCCACTTCACCTTGGGTTTGTATGTGTTGTTTATGGTATTTATATATCCCCAGTGTGTTCTTATGTCTTTATTCATAATGCTAGCTATGATTGGGATTTCATGTCATCATTCTGGCTTAGGTATCCTCTAAGATCTGGTCCCAAAACTGCTTCTAGTGGGCTGGATATTCCTCCTTGGTTACCATAAAGTACCCTCTTTATCTCCTTTATTTGGTAAGTGTCATGTATGAAGGCTGGAGAGGTGGTTCAGCAAACACAAGTACCAGCTGCCCTTCCCGAAGTCCAGAGTTTGATTCCCAGCACCCACACAGCAGTTCACAACCATCCATAACTCCAGTTCCAGAAGATTCAATGCCTCTCTCTGACTTACACTGACATCAGGAAAGCACATGGTGCACAGACACACATGCAGGCAAAGCACACACTTAAAATTAAAAGGAGAATAAAGCATCGCGTATGTGAGTCATCTTTCTCATAACTTGTCATCTCATTAACAGGGGTGCTGTCTTCGTTTGCCTTGGCATGCAAGTGCATGCACCCTGCTCATATTATGAGAAGTTCATGTGTCGTTAAACTCTGGTAGTTGAGGCTCGAAATCTTTCTTGCGCTTAAGAGAACTGAACTGAAGCCAGTTTTCTGTAACTTCAAAGACCGAAATGTTTTCCATTACACCACACTGCATCCCATTCCGGTCATAAAAGTTCTATTATGTTTTGGCCCAAATAACCGATGGACCCCATTTTGCTCCCATGGTAGTTGATAATTCTGTGGAGAATTACAGGGAACAAGTTTGGGAAGAGAACAGGCACCTACATTCATATTTCTATGACATCATGGATTGCATTAGGCATCTAAATGTAAGTCCTGCCATACAGGGCTGAAAACAAAAAATGCTCTGAGTAAACATTAGCTGCTATTTAAGCTTCTACGATCCAGAGAATGAGTTCAGTTATTGTCAGCAATACTTTTTTTTTTTTATAATGCCTTGAGTGAAAGATTAGATTTCCGGTATTTTTGGTGATGAATGCCTTGGCTGAGTAGATCAACCTAAAGTAAGATTCTGGTGGTAAGGCACGCTGGCATACACAAACTCATGCCTCTGCTCCCCCTCACACACACCTTCTGGGCAAGCATTAGAACTCAAACAGGAGAGCTATGCCTGGAAGCTGAATTGAATCTCCCTTCTTTCTCCTACACTGTAGCAGATCAGAAAAACAATTGGCTTCTCCATAGTTTGCAAATTTGCCATTAAAAATCTCTATGATTAGATTCAGTGTTTTATTGTTTGTATCCATATGTATTACTCCCCTTTCGCATGATGGTTTGAGCATGTTCTCCTTCTAATTCCTGAGGATTATTCTTTGTAACCAGATCCCCTTTTTCCTGTGGCTTATTCATATCCTCATGGTCAGATCCTCACACGATCATTTCAATGGGTTCCTGTCTTTATGTTCCTAACTTTGTTAAATCATGTGAATTTCATGTTTAGATATCACCCATGGGTCCTAGGAAAAATTAGAACATGCAACATTTTTTACCATACATCCTGATTGCTTCTATGTCCATAGCTTCATTCATGGCTCCTGTCCAGATGTTGAGGTACACCTTGAAATTCCCGCTATTGGCCACTCTGATTCTGAACACTCTTGCTGTCAGGAATTTTTTTTCCACATGCTTGGCAATTCTCACTCATTCTTAAATACCCCCCTTAAGCACTCCCTCCTCTGAGAATACTTTCTTTCTCCTTTAAGACTATGTGTAGCCAGCTCACAGTTGACATTGTGTAATGGGCAATTATTTTCCTGTCTTAAAGCAGAAAGAACATTATGGAAATGCATGGACAGTCCTTTGATAGAGCAGAAGAGGATTCAAATGATTACTTCCTGTGGTATACTCTTCTCACCTGTAGCCAGAATATAAGATTTAGTGTGCTGCCTGCTGTTACCCCAAGACAAAGAGTCAAAAGGGATTGACTGAGCACCACTAGTGAGTGGAAAGATAAGTTACTGAAGACTAGTTCTGAGCTCAATCCTACAGGGGTTTATTTCCATTTCACAGATTATGTAGCGCTCCATACAGAAATTCTGGCAGAGAATAATCAAAGTGCACATGAGAGCAGAAATTTCAAGGCGCACCTCAACATCTGGACAGAAGTCATGAAAGAAGCTGTGGACATAGAACCGATCAAGACAGATGGTAGCCTCCATCTTTAGGTTTTATTTTCTTAAGTGCTTAAATGTCCAAGGAAGGATTTTGGACTCTGGCTCTGTCACAACCACACCATACATCCCACAGCACATTAAAGTGTATTGTTTCTGGGTCTCTTCCTTGTCAGACTGTAAGTCTTCCTGTGCAAGGTTGAAGAAGCACATTTGCTATAATTTTGGCTCTTACACAGCACAGCACAACAGGCCTGTTAACAAAGATTGTGGACTTTGGAGGTACTCAGGTAAGGTGCTGATATCATTCATATTTCTTAGTAGGGTGAATTTTCTGGAAAGTTTTATGAGCTACCCATGCACAAAATAAGATCAACAACTGTGGTTTTCCTATATTATTAACAGAACTAAGTGGTTTAGTGAGTCTAGAAAATATGTCTCTTTCAAGGAACAGAGTATCTCCTATTAGTTATCCACCAGAGAGTCCCCAAAGCATTCACAACAACATAAGCCATTGCCACTGCTTTGTTTATCTACAGTAACTAGATGGTAATACACCATTGATGAAGATAACACTCACTTTGGATGAGAAATTAAACTTGATCTGACTGGGAAAACTCTCTCATTGATGGCTACCTTACATAGTGCCAGAAAGTACAATAAATGCTACTGGGGGATAAAAGACATCAGTGGTCTCACCCATCTCTGGACCCTGCATGCCACAACACTGGCATGCTGTCAAAATGTATCTACTGGTGCAAAAGTGGCATGACAGGGAGATAATCAACTGCTTCTTGGTTGGATATGAGGCTGGTTTCACAGGAGAGATTTCATGTCTGGTATTGTAAACCTTGTCAAAAACCCCAAAGGGGAGATAATGGTCCTCAGACTTGGTCCAGGAAACTTATTTTATAGTGAGAAGTGGTTAATGTAGAGCTTCATAGCTGTTCAAAGTGCTGAGTATAAATAAATGAGTGCTCAGCCATGTATAGGTTACTTTTATCAATCTCCCACCATCCACAGCTCAGGGAACTTTGCAGAAGAGGAAGCAGAAATAATGTCAAAGTCAGCAGATAGAGAGTAGAGCTGTGTAATGCAGACTTTTGAATAGTACATGTCTGTTCAATACATCATCTCCCAGCAGCTGGGGTGACCAGCACAAAACCTGCAAAAGATAAAACCAGTTGGAATTCTGCATGGACAGAGATAGATACCTGAGGCCTATCCCTAAGTGGAAGAACTATTTGCTACTGTGGGAGGCAGAGTTACTTACTTCCTTTGTGGATAAGGCTGCTAGCAGGTTGCTTATACTCATAGAGTATTGCCATATACCCATACACTAATTGGACGCAGTGGTTTTTTAGTAATGATAAAATAGAAGACATGAAGTTGGGAGGGATACTAGTTGGGAGGCCATAGGAGGAATAGTGGTGGATAGATATGATCTGTACACATTGTATAAACTTCAGTATAAAATGTTCAAAAGATACAAGTATTATTTAAAAATACAAGCCGTAATACTACAATCAAAATAAGGTGTGCCTGTAAATAGACTGACTAAATACTAATATGATCATATATATTTCCTTCTTACCTCCTCCAGTTCTTCCTGGATCCCTTCAAACACATCTTATCTTCCCTTGACTTCATGTCCTCCTTAAAACAAAAAAGACTCACTGAGAACAACTACTTTTGTCGTTATGTATATAGGCGAGGACATCCACTAGACTAGACTATGGGTAATATCCACTGGCTATACTCTCAAAGAATTGTTCTGCCTCCCCAAGTAGATACCAACAGTCAAAACCACTCCCACATTCATGTTGGAACTTTGACTGGCTTAATCATGGACCGTGTTTGTGGATGTAACCACAGTTACAGTGAGTTCAGGGTGTAGTGTCCAAGAGATAGTTTCACAGTGCTCACCCCATTCTCCAGCTCTTGCATTCTTTCTGTATCCTCTTCCATGTTGTTTCCTGAGTCTTATTGAAGGGCAGGGGCATTGACAAAGGTGTTCCACTTAGAGCTGAGTACCCACAGTGATTTATTCTTGTGAATTTGACTACTTGTAAGTCTGCATTGACTGTTGGCTACCTACTATAAAAAGAAAGTCCTTTGATCAAGGTTGAGGGCAAGCCATGTCTCTAGGTATAAGCATAAATAATTAGAAGGCAATTTGTCAACATGACTGGTTAGCAAAATAACAATACCAGGCTTCTCTCTAGGGCCTATGACCCCCTTAACCATGGGCTTTGGACCTTGTTTTTTGATCCAAATATGAGATCCTTTCTGTGGAGCAGGCTTCAACTCCAATCAGAAAGCAGCACATAACGTTCCTGTCACTATTGCACCAGTGAGCACATATTGTCTGGTTGATCAGTATCGTAGCATGCAGGGTCCAGTGCTGGATAAGACCACTAACATTTTTTCTCCACCATACTACCTTCAGGCACTGTGAAAGATAGTCATCTGGGAGGAATTTTATGGTCAGTTCAAGTTTGACCTCTCATGGTCTTCCATCCAAAGTGAGTGATGTCTTCAATAGGGTCTTACCATGTTCTTATGATGGGAAAACAAGGGCAATGACAATAGCACGTGTGCTTTTAACTTCATATTCTTCTCAGGCATACTATTTTGTTGCTGTATGTCAGCTAATAATAACAAAAATAATTGAAACCTGGATGGCTAGTTTTGAAGGCACGGTGTGACTTAGTTTGGGGTTAGGAGGCAAGGAAGTGCTGCTAAAAGTCCACGATGTAGGTCAGAAGTCTGAGTTTCAATAGCTCTGGCTTCTTTTACTATCACTAACATGGATTTCATTTCATCTGTCTCAGCTCATACAATCACATCTTTTCCTGAAGCAATCTACGTTGTCCCCAACTATTTTATTTGTGTCTCTTCATTTACATAGCACACTTGTCTCTAGGCAAAAGCTAGATGAATAGAGATTTTGTAAATGGATGGGAGGGAGTGTGACATGCAGATATAGGAGCCTTGACTCCCAACTTCTGTACTTTATACATATAGGCTCTGCATATTTTGACCCAGAAATTAGTGTGGGTGTTCATTTTGTCAAATTATAAACAAACAAAGCTTATATCCTGTGAACCTCTGCCAATTCAATTATTTTGGGAGATATTTAGAAAATCCATTAATTTCAAAGTACTTTGAAAAAAAGGCCAGGTATCTAGTAAATTCATTTGAATTTGAATTTTGGTAATTAAAACTCAACATATTTACTTTAATTTCAACCATATCCACATGTGCCAACATTTTTAAGTAGAAGTTCCTCTGAAGTCTGATGAACATGACTATTCTCTGAGAAAAACAACCTCCATCTTTGGTAATTCAGCTGTACCCACTTACAAAGTATTCCAGCTGGATTTCCTGACTGTTAACAACCTCCCATAGGTGGGAGGATCATGGGACTTTTACTTGCATATCCAGTCACTCCATACCACTTGTTGCATTAAATTCTGCCCTAATTTCACATGGTCTCAGGGAGGGGTTAGAGTATATAAGCCAGCAAAGACTGGAGAAGGGTCTGCTCCATCTATGTAGCCATAGGAAAGCTGGGCAGAGACATTCCAGTGTGGCATTTTGAGGGGAGGCACTCATACCACCCCCCATCCCTGTTCTTTAAGTAACCCCAATAAACTCATTGGTTCCCCCAGAGTAAACTTTGTTGGAATCATACCTCAATTTGTTGTTGGGACTTTAGGAGGAAAAGGTAGACATTGTTTACATCTCTGCCTGGGAAGGAATTTTATCATTATGCTGTCTTGATGAAGAGAATAATCAGTTAAGACTATTTGGAGCCAGGAGGCAATGAGATGTGGTGGGTTCCAATTTATTGAGTGCTTATCTTAGCTCAGCCTTCCCATTATCTATTATCCTAACTACCACCTTGTTAGGCATCATCAGGTCACTTACAAAGTATGAAATGGAGCTGATCATCACGGACTGGAAGAGTAGCCATTCTAGAACTTTAAGCAAAAGTCCTCCTCCTTTGTATGCCAAGCTGTGTCACGAAGCAGCAGTAAAATTTCCAAAGGCCAAGCATGCATCAGGGCTTTTGGGGATGTCAATGACGTCTTATTAAAATTTCCACAAAGACCCAGGGGTTAAAAGGCTACAGAGGTGGAAAGAAGCTTAGAGGTTTTAGGGAAGTAGGGAGAGTTTCACTCTTGACATTGAAAGCCAAGACACTAAGAGGAGGGTGGCACCATGATCAGAAAGTGCTGGCTGCATGCACAGCCATCTGAGAGGAAAGAAGTCAGTGTTCTCCACTTTAGGCCTGTTGGCTGAGCTGACAAGTTAATTACTCAGCTATCAAGAGATAACTTGGTTGCAGTAACACTTGTAAGTGTGTAATTATCAAGGAGTTTCCATGAAACAACATATGTTTGCAAATATACAATTAAGTGGTGTCACTACCATTTACTCTGAAACAATGCCAGCCTCTGGCACTTAAGGTACCAGCTGTTGATCCCTGTAATTCAACTTTTTTTTTTTAACATAGGACTCTTTCTAAAAGGTGCCAACTCACAGGACCCCACAGAAGCGCAGCTGATGCTGCCAATTATTCAACCCCTTGGCCTGAAAAGTCAACTTTCCCATTTCCTATTAGACTTTAACGACCCCTGTCTATTCCCTGAAGCTAGGCTCAAGGGTCTGTTCTCTTCCTTAAGTTGTGTATTCTTTTGAACCAGATGTTTCTTATGCCTCCTTTAGCTTCTTAGGTCTTTTATATCTCTTAAGATTTTTAAAATCTTGCTGCCAAACCTTGTCAATCTTTTCTCAGATATTTTTGGGTCTTTGCTTTGTGTTAAGCCCTGTTTAAGGCAATAGGAACACAGTCACGAATAAAGCAGATATGACCAAAAACAATATAGAAGGAAAATAATTCTATGCAAATAATTGAATATATGACACATGTTTTCAAAAGATTTTAATTTTTATTACAGTTATTTATTTGTGTGTGTATGGTGTGTGTGTGTGTGTGTGTGTGTGTGTGTGTGTGCTTGTACGTGCATATGTGTGCCTGCATGTCACCGTATGTGAGCGGAAGTCAGAGGACAACTTGAAGAAATTGGTTCTCTCCTTTCATCACAGGGTTCTATGGATTGAACACAGGTCTTCAGGTTTGGCAGCAAATGCTTTTATGAGCTGAGCCATCTCACCAGCCTATGATACATCTTTTAGAGAGTGGAAGAAATAGGCTTCTTCAGGGAAAAGCATACCAATTGGCTATCTAATGCCAAATATACTGTCCTGAAAACATACATGTGAGTATCATTATTCACACTGAATAGATTAAATTGAGAAGTATACATGTATATACATGTACATATATGCATGTAACATCAATGAAAAAGGAAGTGATGGATTTGAGAGAGAACAAGCAGGGGTATATAGGAGAGTTTGGAGGGAAGAAAGGGAAAAGAAAAATTATTTATTTATAATCTCAAAAAGAAAAAAGGAAAATGTCACACACTATATTAAAAAAAAGAACAAATATTCTAGTGCCCTGTCTGTTGACTCTCTTACTAGAACAAATTGCTGTAGGTTGTAGTTGTAGTCTCACTGACTTGCATATTCAGTGGTTATTTATTTAGCACATACATTGTGCTCTTTCTGGCTGATGTGCTTAGGATATTACAACAAACAAAAAGGATTGTCCCTGCCTTTATCAACTCACAGGAACCTGGCACTCGTAAAACACTCTACACATTTGATCTTGCCAGAGGCATAAGAACTTGGAAAAGCATTAATGGGCTTTATGATATGAAGGGGAATGTATATAACATGTATTATAGTTATTGTTCCTTAGGAACTTAGTGTTCCTTAGTTATTGCCCACACATAAAGACTTACATATTGAAATTTCTGATGGTTTTCTAAAAGTTTTTGAAGAAAAATTGAAAAACATAAAACATGGAAATTAAGGCAAAAGCACAAAATTATCCTACTCAGAATTTATTTCTTCTGTGAAAATTTTCACCCCTCTATCCTTGGAAGGTAAAAAGTGAAAGTGCTGTGTTTTCCTATTTTCTTACTCAGCTGTATAAATCATTTTATATATTGTTAAAATCATTTCAATTTTATTGAATGTCTTCCATTTCATTGTGTGTATGTATATGTGTATAATTATATACACATACATATACATATATACCTCAGTCATACCTCTTAAACATTTCATTTATACATAGAGAAGACATTCATTCAGTGAAAACATTTATTTGCAATCTTTATCTATTGACACAGTTTTGACCACTTGAAATACAGAAAAAAAATTAAGATTGAGAAGTAGATATAAACCTATATTCTGAAACACAGGTAATATATAAAAATGTCAGTGCATACATTTTCCTAGATCATGTGAGAGAAAAGAAGGGTAAGAAGGTAGAGTGTTGAGGATACATGCCATTCTCAATACAGTGACAGAGATGCAGTTCACCATATAGGAATTTGGGCCAGTGGAAGAAACAGCCAGTGTGAAGCCTTATGGGAAGAGTGCATGAGGTTTGCTAGAATCTGGATGAAGGAACAGGTGCACAGGGACATGGATAAGACCTCATTACATGGAGGTGCTATGCAAGGATGGGTTAACTACAGCTTTGTACACTACTGGAGGGTTTTGGTTCTGGAGGCATTTGGTTCCAGTGGACAGATGAATTGCTTATTTTAAGACCATCTGACTAGATTGTAGGAAAAAGCTCAGTCAACTCCAGCAGTCATGTAGGATTCTATTTCCTGGCCTTGTAAACAAAAGACTTGAAAATATTTTCTGTTAAAAATATTCAGGAAAATTTAAATAAACTATCATTAATAACAATTCATGAACCATTTTTACCATGAACAATTCATGGTCAACTTTGTATCATCCCTATGCTTCTCTCTGTCTCTGTCTGTCTCCGTCTGTCTGTCTCTGCCTCTCTCTCTCTCTCTCTCTCTCTCTCTGTGTGTGTGTGTGTGTGTGTGTGTTTGTGTGCGTGTGTGTGTGTTCTAAAACAAATTCTAGGGTTGGAGATTTAGCATGGTGTTTGAGTTCATCTAGCCTGAGCAAAGCTCTGGGCTAGAGCCTAGGCACTGAAGAAAAAGTCTAGATACCATATTATTATAAAATAAGGAAAGTGTTCTAAGTATACCAAACCCAACAAAATAGTGAAATGAAAACAGTCCAATGTTCTTCTGCCTAAAGTTAGAGGTGCCTGGATATAAAATATGATGCCCTTTCATAGCACCTGTGTCTTACTATCACATCTCTGGGGCTCCCTCCTGGCATGCTCCAGTTTTCCTTTCCTGAATTTTGTGCTTACTTCTGGTTATATACCCCAAACTAAAGATTCAGAGCTAGGGTCAATAAATAAGAGAGGACGTGCAGTGTTAGGCATTCTTGGTCTCCTTACTCAGAACACTATTTTCCATTCCCATGCATTTACCTGACAATTTCAGGATTTTGTAGAGGGAGGGTAATAGAGAGGGAAAGGAAGGGAGGGGAAATAATTACATTGAGTGTTTTTGAAAGGCCATAGAGAAACACATTATACAATAAATATTAAATATATGTATATATTTAATTTACACGTAAAATACACTTGCATAAATGTGTGCCTATGGGTAGTTGTGTAGATACGTCACACAGGGTGATAATATTTGCTCCAAGAGCCACAGACTTCTTAACAAAACCCCACAAGCCTCCCTTTGAGTTGTTAAGTATGTCCAAGAGACTTGCCAAACAATACAGGTTCTTGTCCTTGCTCTTCCTTGCCTCCCAGAAATTGAAGGGTAGACCCTGTTGCTGAAAATGCCACACATTTCAGAAACAGGATACAGATGAATTGAACTGACACTGATCTAGAAGTCTTCTCCCTGAAGACGAGCTCTCGTAGTCTCTGAAGGTGCTGTACAAACTGCCAAAGGAAAAAAGATCTACTCAGCTGTTAAGCCTATAAACAGCAATGGCCATTCCAGCAACATATCCCCAGTGCTACAATAGTTATGGCCCACTCACGAAAAGGAAATTCATGCCCAGGACTATAAACATAGTTAACTACCAATGACCAGAGTGGTCATAGACTATGGAGGAAAACCTACTACTGACATTTTCCTAAATTAATGCAATTCCTAACTGTATTCTAAATAATTACCTTTTAAAAATTATGTATTTATTTGTTTGTTTATTTATTTATCTTCTTGTTTGTACATCCTAACCAAAGCTTTCCCTCCCTCCTTTCTTTCCAGTCCTCCCTCACTTCCCTTCTCTCCCTACCCCATCCACTTCTCCACCACTGTTTCTCTTCAGATACAAATGGGCATCCCACGGATATCAGCCCTCCATGACATATCAAGCTGCAGTGAGACGAGGCACCCCTTCCTCCACCAAAGTTGGATAAAACAATCTGGCAGAAGGAATGTGTCCCAAAAGCAGGAAATAGAATCAGAAACACCCCCTAACTCTTACTGCCAGGAATTTCACAGGAAGACAAAGTTACACAACTGTATCATATATGCAGAGGGTCTAGTCCCTTGCAGGCTCCCTGGTTGTCGATTCAGCCTCTGTGAACCCCTATGATCCCAGCTGAGTTGGTTCTGTGGGTTTTCTTGTGCCCTTGACACCACTGGGTCCTACAATCCTTCCTCACCCTCTTCCACAGGATTTCCTGAGCTCCATCTTATGTTTGGCTGTGGGTCTCTGCATCTGTTTCTGTCAGTCGCTGGATGAAGCCTCTTTGATGATAGTTGGGCTAGGCACCAATATGAGTACAGAAGAATATCATTAGAAATTATTTCATTTTTTTTAATGCCATTTGTGTTTGATTCTATCATCTATCTCTGGGTTCCTGGCCCTCAGAGGGGAGCTCTCTCTCAGGGTATGGGTCTCCAGCTGGGTCAGTCACCAGTTTGTCACTCCCATAACTTCTGTTCCATCTTTATCCCAGCACATCTTGTAGGCAGGACAAACTGTAGATTAAAGGGTTTGTGGCTGGGTTGGTGTCTGAATCTCTCCACTGGAAGATTTGCCTGATTAAAGGAGATAGTCTGTTATGGCTCTGTATCCCCTATTGCTAGGAGTCGTAGCTAGGGTCAACCTCATATATTCACGAGAATTTCCATTGCTCTAGGTTTCTTTTTTTTTTTTTTAATTTTGAGGTTGAGTTTATTATGTAGCTATCCTGTTATGCTGCTTTTTTTTTCTGCTGGCTATGTAGACCATGCTAACCTCCAAGTCACAGATCCTCCTCCTTCTCCAGTACTGAGATCAAAGGTCAACACAGCCAACATGAAAATGAATCTTAAAAACAATTAAAGTTCCATATTTCTAGTTCTCATCTGGTATCTAACTGTCCTCTCCACATGTCACCTCTCCTTGCAAACATATGTGTGGTGGTATTGTGTTCCCCAAAATATTGTGTACGCTAATAAACTTATCTGGGGTCAGAGACAGAACAGCCACAATATTAAACAGAGGTTAGGCAGTGGTAGCACACGCCTTTAATCCTAGCATTCCAGAGGCAGAAATCCATGTGTTCAAGGATACACCCAAGCATGGTGACCAACGCCTTTAATCCCAGAAAGCAAGCCTTCAATCCCAGGGAGTGGTGGTAGAAAGCAGAAAGGTATATAAGGCGTGAGGACCAGAAACTAGAGGCATTTGCCCTGGAGAGGCATTTGCCCTGGAGAGGCATTTGCCCTGGAGAGGCATTTGCCCTGGAGAGGCATTTGCCCTGG
>CABHPP010128668.1:2980-28021 GCA_902168425.1 Peromyscus attwateri | reverse complement strand
CTCTCTCTCTCTCTCTCTCTCTCTCTCTCTCTCTCTCTCTCTCTCTGTGTTTGTGTGCTTGGAGCAGGGAGAGGCCTGCCTCCTTTCTCCATCACACTGCTTTGTAAGGGGGACCCCAGTGTATGCCCCCCGCCACTGCCCTGAGAGCTGCTTGAAACTTGAAAGTACGTGCAGGGGAGAAACCTGGGTAACAAGATGCTTCCATACGGACAGATACAGCCACCAGGCCAAACACACAGACTTGCTTCATAATGTGGCTTTCTTGCCCTTTGTGGGGCAGCAGCTGGGGTGGAGGAAAGCAGCCTAGCGCATCCTAGAAGCTAAGCTTAGGGACTCTTGGTTGGTGGGAAATTGAATTCTTTGTGCCTCAGAGGAAATAAAAAAAAAAAAAAGGTGGGGAGCAGACGACTGAGAGGTTTGTTTTGCATAGTTGCAGAGAAGGCAGTCTTAGGGGCCCATGAGCTGGCTCAGCAGGTAAAGGTGCTTGCTGCTAAGCCTCACAACCTGAGATCGATCCCCTGGACCCACACGGTGGGAGGCGAGAACTGACTCTTTCCATGTTGTCCTCTGACCTCCACTTGTGCACTGTGGCCCAAATACTCTTACAAAACAGACAAATAACAAACCAACAACAAATCAGAAGGCATTCTTAGGAGTTAGGGGTGTGGCTCTATGACAGAGGGCCCATCTAGCAGAGGAAAGGCCCTGGGCTCTGTTGCTAGCATTGCAATCCATCAGCCAGCTATCCAACCAGTCAGGAAATAAGCAAGGTGATGTTATAACACCAGAGAGTGAGTGTGGCAGACACTAACGAGGCTTGAAAAGAAAAGCCAGACCAGCGACTTCCTTCCATTTCCCAGAACACTGAGGCCCTGGCGAAAGAAACCGCTTCTAAGATTAGAGAACTTGGAACTTGGTGGCCTATCATCCCAGCTACTTGGGTTTGGGTGGGGATGGTGGCTGAGGCAGGAGGATCACAAGTTCAAGGACTACCTGGGCTACAGAGTTCAATCTAGCCTGGTCTGACCAACTTAGAGAGATTCTGTCTCATAAAGGTAAAAAACAAACAAACAAACAAACAAACAAAAAACAAACAAAACAAAACAAAACAAAAAAGAGCTAGGGATGTACTTAGTGGTAGGATGCTAGCCTAGTCTGTGTGAGGCACTTTTACTTTGAAGGAAATGCCACCATAGGCTGACTTCCATCTATCCCATGGACAGGAGAGATCTCCTATTCCTTCATTGTGTTGTGTGCTTGGGGGGGGGGGCATTATTCAGTATCATCCTGGATAAAATGTATGCTCTGGGGAAAAATCCACAGACTGAGTATCCACAACCAGCCTGAAGGACCTTGCTGATAATGTTGGCTTGTGCCCGCCAGAGGGGACCTTGGAGAGCCTGAGGCCAAGGTAGAGCCTAGAGAGGGCTGCCATGGCCTCATGTCACCTTCTTTGATCTTCTCTTTCCAGGGAGGAGTCACACCTTCATCATCCTCGGTGAGTATGGGGGGTTGAGAAGACGCAGCTGGAGACAGAGGGACCTGAGGCTGCTGAGGGTGGAGGTCACAGTGTGATGTCTACTCAGCCATTCCCCTTGTCCCGCAGGCTTCCCGGGCACAACCTGGCCTGCTGAAGTGGCTGAAGTTTTGGTAGGTAAGTGTCAGAGTGGGCCACACAAGTGGGATGAATGTCAGGAGTAGCAGTGGCCGCCTCTGGGGCAGGCTGGGAGCTGGGCATTTCCGTGGACTTCGGTGAGCAGCAGCAGCAGCAGCAGCAGCAGAAGTCAGGTTTCCTCGGGGTGGATACAGAAGAGGGGTACCTTCTTTGTGGGACCTGGAAAATGGTCCAGGACACATGGGACTGTGTGTGAGTGAGTGAGGATGAAGGGCTGAACAGAGAGGGAACCACACAGACACAGAACCAAGGAGAAGGCTGGCCTGTGGTGCTCACAGACGGGTGAGCCTTCTAGGAGGCCAAGGTTCAGAGGCATGATGAAGTAAGGCCCCAGGACGGAAGTCTGTTCTTCTTGGTGAGGTTTTTGTTTTGCATTTTTGAGACAGAGTCTTTCTGTATAGCTCGGGGTGGCTTTGAACTACTAATTTCTCTCACCTCAGCCTCCCAGGTGCTGGTGGCACAGGTACGTACCACCATGCCTGGCCTGGAAAGGTTACTGAGCACCTCAGTGAGACCACAAAATTTGTTTCATGAGGAGACTGAAGGTGGATGGGGTAGGAATCTTCATGAAAGAGTTCATTCCCCATCGACGTGGGCGTGGCTGTGTTCTACCATTTATTTTTCTCCTCCTTTTGTGTTTTTTCTTCTAGAAAATTTCTTCTAGCCACTGCTGACACTTCACGAACACAGGTCTTCAGGGAGCTTGATTGTACTTACCCACAGTCCTCTCTGCTGCGACAGAGCTACCTGGGTGTTGACAACCCCCCCATCATCCCACCTAGGGACCTGGTTTACCTGTTCTCATCCTCCTCATTTGGCTGTGGTGTCTCGGAGACAAATCAGCCTCGTTGGATAACCAGCCAGTGTCTTCCCCTTCTCCCGGTTGTGACAGGAAGTTCCCATAATGCACTAGGAACTTCCTGCTTTTGAGCTTCTCCGTGGAAATAAAACACGACTTTGTTTTCCCAAGACTTTCTCCACGTGTTATTCTTCAATACAACCCGGCTGACCTGGGTGTGGGGGAATGGAAGGATGGGTTTCTGGCTGAGAACCTTTTTCCTGAGTGTAGAATGAGAGTCGTGGTTAGCTGGAGAGAGATGAGACCCGGGCTTAGGTTTGGGTAACACGGGTAGCAGCTAGCTGACCCATGGCTTCATGCAAGTTTTTCCATCTTCCAAAACAATTTTTGCCTAGCATACAAATACAGTGCTTACAGTAGCTGTAGGTGTTTGGTGGCCTGAGGAGGCTGTTCAAAACAACAGACCAGTTCTGGGGGTGGGACACACAGGGACCGGGCAGGGCGGACCAGCTGTTAGGGTCCGAGAGAAGCCTCCAAGAAAGACCAGCAGTCACGTATGCAATTTAGCAAGGGCGTTTATTTCCAGCATGATGGGGTGGCAAATAGGACCCCGAAGGGGGGTCGCAGCTCCTTTTAAGGGGAGTTAGGGGAATTCCAGGGAGGAGGGATTAATCTGGTGCTGATTGGTGGAGGAAAGAGTAGTCTGGGGGCTGATTGGTTGGAGGCTGTAGTGGTTAGGGCCTTGTGGACTGGAGGGCAGGAAAAGCTATCTTTAGCTAGCAGAAGGCTGGGGGAGGCGGAGGGCATCTGCTGAGCCAGCAGAAGGATGTGAGGCATCTGCTGATTGGTTGTCCCTGAGTTGTGGTCTTCCCGAGAACTTGCTCAGCTCCAACCAGTTCCAGTAAAAACCAAAACCAGGGCCTGGTCCCTGGCAGGGCTGTTAGAAACCTGACTTGGCTCTGGTGTGGCTCCCCAGCCCTCTCACCAGCAAGGACTGGTAGAGAATGTGCTGGGCATGCCATAACACTCACGGTTGGATGGGGACCGGCAGATGGTGGCAGCGTGTAGGAAGCTGGGGAACGAAGGGGGAGCCAAAGTCACTACCTTGCCCTGCGACCGCTGCTGTGACGCTGAGGAAGGCCGGTGGTGAACCAGCGGGAGCCGCTCGGGCACTGGGCACAGGCTGAGGAGCCCTGGGACAGGCCAGACAGCACTGTGTTTCATGGAACTGGTACAGAGCCCAAGTGGAGGGGCCCCTGTCACTGACCTCCCACCCCCGATATCCATGGAGGGGAGCAGGAAGTAAGAGAAAGACAAGAAATCCTGCGAGTTGAGCGAGTCCTGTGCCATTTGCAAGTTCGCTAAGCGCTTGGCAACACTGTCTTTGGTTGTAGTTAGACACAAGGCCTCAAATAAGTTGTGAACCAGTGGAAGAAACCTGGCCCTACGCTGATTCGGGCAAGCCACCTGATCAAACCGGTGGAAATTCGGGCCTCCTGGCTGTCTTCCCCTTAATTTGGTTCTTCAATTGAGGCTCCGGGTTGCTCTCAACTGTGTGGAGGGCCTTGCAGTACCTCGTCACAGCCACATGGGGGAAGACGAGGGGCTGGCTGTCCCTGGGAGAAGCCCGGTCCTCTTCCTGTGTGCGAATGGGAATGGGAAATGGTTGGGAACCCAGGTCTCCTGGGGCCAGTCCCCAGGGGACGAAGTAACTAGGATCAAGATGGTTCCCGACTCTTAGGGGATGTTCCTGGTCCTTTCAAGTTTAACGTGAGGTTGTCTGGTGAGAGGGGCCCTCCTATTGGAGTGGTCCACGGGGCAGTGGTCCCTCCCTCCTAGCGAGCCCCGAGTTTTTACTGGAGCTCTGAGGTCCCATTTTTCAAGCTCCCGATCAGCCCTAGACTGGGTAGTCTACTCCTTCAAAGTCAAGGATCTGGTGAGAGAGGCTCTCGAGGTGACAGGATAATCTGGTATTACTATCTCTCTTCTTCCCTACTTCTCCCCACAGAGTTGTATCTTCAGCCTTTTTACTTTTCTAATTAATTTTTTTCATTATACGTTTATTGTGGGTATACGCGCATGGGTGTGGGTATGCGCGCGCATCTCTGCGCGCAAACCCACACATGTGCCATAGTGGTGTGTAGGTCAGGGGGAAAACTTGCCAGAGTCAGGTCTCTCCTTCCACTATGCGGATCCTGGGGTTCAAATTCAGACAATTGCTTCATGGCAAGCGCAGTTACCCACTGAACCAACTTTCAGGCACTACGTTTTGTTTTGAGGCAGGTTCTCATCTGAGTTGCCCTTGCTGGTTCCATAGTACATGCGGAATGCTCCTGCCTCGGGCACCAGGTCCAGCTCAATCTCTCCCCACCCCCTGCGGTTAACTCTTTCTCTCTGTTTGTTTCTTTGCGGGTCTCAGTTCACAGGCCCCTCCCTAGGTCATCTCCCGGCACCTGTTACCATCTGTGAGTGCTTGTTTGTTTTGTTAGGTGGCATCTGCCTCCTCCCCAGGAGCAGGAATGGAAAGGCTGGCCATCTTGTCTTTCTTGACTTCCCAATACAGAGAACTGAAGTGTCTGCTCAAGAAATCTTTATGGGTTACCCAGTGCGAGGAGGGATTGAAGTTCAGTGGGACTGACCCAGGAAGTCTTCCTGGGAGAAGTTTAGGCAAACAGCTTCCGAGTGGGAGGAGGAGCGGCTGTTTCCAGGAGTGTGGTAATAGTTGGCACTGGCCGGAGGTCATTCTTCCGACTCTAGTTGCCCCACACCCTCACCTGAGACCCCAGGCCCCCTTCTTTCTCCAGGGATGCCCCCATCTGTCCCCAGATTCCCTGAGTATCTGGTGTTCATCCCTTTAATCACTCAACCCTGATACCCAGGAGGCTGGCTCCTACCCCAGTGCATGTCATGATGGAGCAATCAGGGTTGGGCCTCACCTCCTACCCACATCAAGTTCTATCACAGTTGGGGTGGGTGGGGGCAGGCAGTGAGACAGCAGGGGGGGGTGTTTACTGATGTTCTCAGAGAAGGAGGGGGAGTGGCTAGACCTAGAGATGGGGTTACAGAGTCAGTGGGACCCCATCTCTCTATGTATTCATTTAAAGCAGAGTGGGATCCTGGGAGATTTTTCCCTCTTCTTCCCCACTCCATGACTGAACTGTTGTGACCTCCCTTATTGAGGACATCCTACCCCCTCCCCACTCTATTGGACATGGGACACTTGGGGAGCACAAAGTCACCAAGGCAGTGTGGATGGAGGAAATGAGGAGCATGGAGAGGGGGACTAGCATCAGTGCTTAACACAGAAATCATTTCACTCCTGAAAATGTATCAGGGAGCCGAACCTATCTCTCCAGCTGCTTAGGAGGCTGGGTAAGGAGGTCAAGGTCAGCCTGGGAATTGTGTGTGTGTGTGTGTGTGTGTGTGTGGAGAGAGAGAGAGAGAGAGAGAGAGAGAGAGAGAGAGAGAGAGAGAGGCAGTGTTAGTTCATGCTAACATGGGTGCTCATGTCTGTTCCAGTCAGAAGGCAACCTTGGGTATCATTCCTCAGGAGTCATCCACTTTGTTTTTGAGACAGGGTCTCTCATAGGCTTACAAGTGTCTGGGCTGGCTGGCTAGTGAGCCCAGGAATCCACGCTGCTCTACAGCTTTTTACAAGAGTTCCAGGGACCCGACTCAGGACCTCGTGCATGCATGACAAGCGGTTCACTGGCTGCACTGTCTCTTCCGCCCCTGTCCAGGACCCTGAATGAGACCCTGTCACAAAAAAATAAAAAGAGGGCCGACAAGATGGCTTGGCTGGTAGAAAGCCAGTGCTGACTCCTAAAGTTGTCTTCTGACCTCGGCACACACATGCACCCACATACACACTAAGTGTAAAAATTAAAGACAAAAATAGTAAAAGACAGCTGAGGATGTATGTAGCTCAGTGGTAGTTCTGCCAAGCATGTATGAATCCCTAGGTTCAACCCCCAGTACCGTAAAACAAACATAATGCTTGGATCATCTGGAAGGTGACAAGTGAGGACAAGTCATCAGACCGACACAGCCAGCTTTTGCCTCCGCAGGGGGACAGAATTTCTTTGACTGAACACCTGACTGGATCGGCTTGTGTTTAGAGGTGTTGTGTCTTTACACACTATAGCTACAAACACGGGGTCCAGAGCAGAGTGCTGTCTTGGTTTGATTACGCTTTTTGTTTGTTTGTTTTCTGAGATAGGATCTTGCTATGTAGCCCAGGCTGGTCTCCAGCTCTCCAGGCCCCTATGGCCACCACACCCAGCTAGAACATTACCTTCAAAGACATACTTGATGTGGGAAGCTGGCTTTTCTATGTGGGACATCTGGAAACTAAGGTAATTAATTGCAGGTTTATTGTAGGACATGGTTGCCAAAGCCAGTAACTCGGGTTGAGCTCAGAGCCCTGAACATGCTCTACCACTGAGCCAGCCACACTCAGACTCGCTCACTGGTGGACTCCAGGCATGTGCTCTACCACTGAGGCACATCCTCAGCCCCCTTTTGCTTTCTATTTTGAGACAGAATGTCAGTAAGTTGCTCAGGCTGGCCTTGAACTCACTCCCTTGATCTTTGCATCCTCCTGCCTCAGCTTTGGGCATGCCTAGGATGACAGCCCTTCACTGTGCCTGGCTAGTTCCTTCTTTTTGTTTGCTGAGAGTGTCTGGCTGAATTCATTTAGATTAACACATACACGCTTCAAGCTTTGGTCACAAAGCTCATCTGGCCAAGGGGGCTCCTGAGTCTGCCCTGCACTCGCTGGTCAAGGGTCTAATCATACCAAATGCTGCGGCACAGGGAGCCAAGGACTGTCAGAGACCCAGCTCAGGTCTTGGAACCCCAGTGCTCTCACACTGGCCCTGCCACACACCCACACCAGGCATGCGACCTTTGTTAAATTATTTAACCTCTGTATTTGCCGTGGCTCCCCCACCCACAGAATGTGGGTAATTAGAATGCCTATCTCCCAGAACTTCTGATAATTCGATGATATCATGCACTCAGAATACTTAGCACAAGGCCTGCCACAGAGTCAGAACTGGCAAGGTTATTGGTACCATTAGGTGGAAAGGAAAACATCATTGCGACGTCACTATGCTACAAAAGCCCCCACCATAGAGCAGAGCCCAGAGCCAGGCAGAGATGGTAGTGTGGTGTTAGTGTGGGCTAGTCTGTGTTTGGGTACTGTGTGAGCCAGGGCTGAATTGGATTCCACCATTAGCGTGTCTAAATGGAGCTGATTTGCATAACATCTGTCCTCTTTTGATTCTTCACTTCTAGAGCCTCTGTTCCCTCTACCCCGATGCCAAGGCTCGAATGGGCTCGGCAGGCACTGCTAATTAGTTAAACAGAACGAATCCACCCTCTCGCCCGAACTGTGTCCTCCAGAAAACCCTTTGGGAGGAACTCCACCCGCCTCACTTTATTCTCTTTCTTGTCCCCTCCAGGAGCATCAGCTGAACCCGACATCCACAGTCACAGGGTCATCACACGAGGAGGGTGTTCCTCAGGCTGTGCCCTCCTCTAGCTTTAGCAAAGTGGAATTACGGGAAGGGCTTCGTGAGGCTCAAGAGGGCACTGGGGTGTGAGGACAGCAGGGGCTGAAGCCCCAGCCTCTGGGGTCCATGAAGATTCCTCAGGAGTAACACCTAGCCCTCCCACCTAGGCCTGCCCACAGTGTGTGTTGCCTCAGGCTGGGGTAGGGAGCCCAACCCGCAGATAAGGGCTGGCTCTGCCAGGACAGCGCTAGTCTCTGTCCCAGCACCTCCCTGTGACACCGGTTGGGCCATCTGAACCTCATTGCAGAAGTTGAGTCATCGGGCTGTTCTGTCGCTTTGAGGGGATCCCACTCCCGCTAAGGGTGGGGTGGGAAGTGGGACTGCTCAGGGAGCAGGAGCTCAGAGGTGAGGCCAGCTCGGAGGCTCCTGGAGCTGGGTCTCTGGGACACTTGTTTCTGCTCCTTTGTGTTTCTGGTTTCCTTGTCTTCCTAGGTCATTTCCTATGGGCAATTCCAGTAGCAACATCTGGGTAATGTGCAGGGTCCAGGCCCAAGAGAGGCAGGTGCAGAGCTGGGCCACAGGATGAGTGGATGCAATTCTAATGCTCCCAATCTGCACTGTGTGTAAGGCATGGTGCTGGTGGATAGAAAGGGGATTCGTGTGCAGTTCCTGGGCCAGGGAAAGAGCTCAATTGGTAGAATACTTGCCTAACATGCACAAGGCCCTGGGTTTGAGTCCCAGCATCACATAAATCAGATGTAGCAGTGCGAGGTTGTAATCCCTGCACTCTGGAGGTGGCAGCAGGGGGCTCAGAAGTTCAAGGTCCTCCTTGGCTACATAGTGAATTTGAGGTCAGCCTGGTTAGAGAGCCTTGGAGATTTTATATACATATCTCCAAAGTGTGCTCCCCCAACCCCCCCCCCCACACTTATATGAGACTTGATATTTCAAGAAAGAAACAAGAGAAATTAAGTTCAGGCATGTGTATTATTCAGAGATACAAAATTCTGAGAAGGTACAAGTTGGGATAATGGGAGCAACCAGGAAAGCTTCACCTATGGTGGATGTTGAATTCCAAGACCTGGAGATGAGCAAAAAGCACTTTAGGATTAAGGAACAGTTTAGGCCGGCGTGGTGATACATGTGAGTAATCTCAGCACTTGGGAGGCTGAGGAGGAGGATCAGGAGTTTAAGGTTATCCTTGTGTACCCAGTGAGCCAGCCTGGGCTACACGAGACCCTATTTCAAAAAACTGCAAGGAAAGGAAGGAACAGAGAGAGGGAGAGAGACAGATGAGAGGAGCAAGGGGTGCTTGGTAAGGAGTCCACTTTAGCCAGCATGTGAGACATGTACAAAGAGAGCGAAGAGGAAAGCTGGAAGGGCAGGTGGGGTCTGCGGTGTGGAAGGCCTTCCAGCAGTCGGAGGGCTTTAGATAGATTGCGCAGGGTGTGGGGCATAGAGGAAAAGAGACAAATGCAGAAGGAGAGCTTGCTTGGATGCCACCTCCTGCAGGGACAGGCCCAACCTGTCCCTGTCCCGTCACCCCATGCATGAACAGACCCATGGCAGCCTCACCTTGCAAGGGGAGAGTTGAGAAATCAAAGATAAACTGGGAACAGTCTATGCCTCCCCCTCCCAGAGCCCCAGGGGTGGGCGACATGATCTGGGGGTGAGTCAGTAGGGTGGGAACCCCACTCGTCCTCATAGCCACCTCCTTGCTAATATAAAGGGCCACCAGCGAGGCCCCGCCTCAGAGCACCCCAAACCTGACACCATGAAGATCCCAATTCTTCCCGCTGTGGCTCTCCTCTCTCTTCTGGCATTACATGCGGCCCAGGGAGCTGCCCTGGGAGGCGCTGAGGTGAGCACACCACCTACACTGGCCTTTCAGATCTATTACCCAGCTGCCCCTTGGTCCTTCCTGTCCATTGCTGGAGAAGTGGCTGGTATTTGTTAAATGTGCTCCAGAAGCTGGTGCTCCGGGAGCTGGGGTTCTGAGGGAGGGAGGGAGGAAGCAGGAGACCATGGGGAAGAAGCTTGTGCAAAAGGCAGGAGGGGACAGAACAGAACAATTCTGGGAAGACCTTCAGGACAGGGGTGTTTACACATCTGGAAAGAATGGCAAGGGGGGGGGGGGACTGGAAGCTGAGATGGGTCATTGGGGCCCCCCTAATCCAGCCTTCCTTTCTAAGCCCCTGAGTAGCTTCCAGATGACTGGAGGCTCTCTGCTGGCCTAGACTCCTTATGATCGGGTCCTCAGACAGAGAAGACCCCTGGAGTTCCTCTGCCTCTGTCTTATCCTTAGGGAGGGAAGAATGTTCCTCCTGGATTTAAAAGTCTAAGACAAGGGGGCTTGGTTTCAACTGAGTTTGAGCAAGTGGCCTCAGGGAAAGCAGGATCTGCTTAGATCTCAAGTGAGCT
Source organism: Peromyscus attwateri (assembly GCA_902168425.1). Classification (NCBI taxonomy): domain Eukaryota; kingdom Metazoa; phylum Chordata; class Mammalia; order Rodentia; family Cricetidae; genus Peromyscus; species Peromyscus attwateri. Next base: position 17,610 of record CABHPP010128668.1, on the reverse strand, counting down.
GGGGGACTTTGGCAGGTCTATGCCATCAGACTGTGCCTAAGTGGAGAGACTATCCACGGTGGTTGGAGCCTTACACTTTTCACGAGAAACTGGACATCTGTTTTTTTTTTTTTTTTTTTTTTATGAATTCTTACTTATTAGGAATTAGCTGGGCGAGGTGGAGCACAGTTGTGATCCCAGCACTTAGGAGGCTGAGGCAGGAGAATTAGGAGTCTGAGGTTCATTCAGGCTATATAGTTAGACCCTGACACACACACACACACACACACACACACACACACACACACACGCACGCACACAAGCACGCACGCACGCACGGATGCAGGTGTTTTTTTTATGTTTAAGATTTTAGTTTTAATTAAGAGTGTCTATGAATATGTGCATGGACAATGCCAGTGCTGATGGAGGCCAGAGGAATGCCTTATCCCTGGAACTGGAGTCACAGGCAGTTGTGAGGCCCCTAATGCAGGTGCTGAGAACCAACTGGGGTCCTCTGCAGGAGCAGCAGGTGTTCATAACCTCTGAGCCATACTTCAGGCCCCTCCTGCCCAAGTTTAATTCAAATTTAAAACCACTCTGTCAAACCGCTGAGCTCTGCGCATTGGGACCCTGCCCAGACAGCCAGATGTTTGTGACCCCTTTCATGGGGAGGGAGGGATAAGGGAGTCAGTAAGACGGAGGAGCAGAAGAGGAGACTCAGCCTGTGAGAGCAGGCCGCTCACCTTAGGGGCGTGGCTCCTGCTAGCACCCTGGTCTCCACCCAGCCCGGCCAATAAGCATGGGTGTTTTGGCACACAGAAAATCAACTGCCAAACAATACTAGCTGGTTTTGTCAGCTGGGGCTCCTTCTCCACCCTTTCCACCCACTGCCAGCAACTGGGTGTACTGGACCGGAATGGGACTGGCACTGGGGCCCCAGTGAGAGACCTTGGGTGGTGCCTCTTGGAGACCAGCTTACAAGGAGGAAGAAGACAGGGAGAGGCAAGGGGGTGGGTGTCGGGGAGAGAGACTCATCATTCACAGGGTCGTCTGTCTCTTCTCTGTCACCCTCTTTAGGAAGATACGACCGTCAGTAATTATGCTGCGGGATCAGAGGTAAACACCTGTTTTCCCACACACTCTGGTGTTTCCCACCTCTGTCTTCCTCCTGACTTCCCTAACACGCTGCTTTTTCGCTTAGGGCTTTAACAACCAGTTCCTGAACCTTGACAAGTTGCAGTCTGTAAGTAAGATTCTCTAGCACTCACGGCTTGCCTGCCTCACAGAGGAGACAGCTTTCGACATTCCTGGGCCCATCTTCCTCTTTCCCAGAGGGCTGGGTGAAGCACGGGTGGCCTCTGGAACTGACCAATCTCTGGCCTCTCTTTTCCCCCCACAGGCCTTTAAGTCTGATAACTTCCTGAACTGGCATGCTATCGCTGATGTAAGTGCTTAGGTTGTATTTGGCTCCAGGTATGATGAAGTATGCCTGAAATTCCGGCACTCCAGTGCCTGGGGTGGAAGGATGGTGAATTCAAGGCCAGCCTCGGGGACATAGCTAAGGCCCTGACTTGAAACCAACCAACCAACCAGAGTTTGAGTCCTCTCATTCCTCATGAAGAAACGGGTTTACCCACACCAAGAACTGAGTCAGAAGCACAGCCAGACTGGCGTCGTTGCCTCTGTGCTTTCTACGTGACCCCTTGCAAACAGCTTTGGTTCTTTGAGCCTCAGTGTCCTCATCTGGGGTGCGGGGAACGAAGACACTGCTTATCTGAAGAGGTTGCTGGGATGTCTAAGTGAAAGTGTGTTTGCAGAGCAGCCAATGCCAAACACAGAAGGAAGCTTCTAGAATGTGGGCTCTTCCTGTGATTATAAACCAAAGCAATAGCACTGTGGCACTTTGGTGAGCATGCTAGTGTGGTAATCCCTGCTCATCCAGTGAGTGTTCACTGATCCCTACTTATTCAGTGAGTGTTTACTGATCCTTGCTCATTCGGTGAGTATTTACTGATGCCTGCTTACCTGACCTCACTCTCTCCTTTCAGATGTTCAAAAATGCGTTACCTTTCATTAACTGGGAATACTTCCCTAAGGTAAGAGTGGTATTCATTCACAAGTTAAGGGGAATGGGGTGAGGGAAGAGGCAGACGACTTGGGAGGGGGTGACCGAAGGAAGGATAAACCTTTCCCCATAGCTCAGAGCCATCCCAGCTACTATATTCAGAAGACAATGGAAACTTAGACCGGGCTAAGAATTCTTTTCCACCAAAGCCCCACCCATCCTGGCTTTGTTACGGGGGCTCCAGCCTCGGGGGAGGGGGTCCTCACTCTGACCATCATCCCTTGCCCTTCAGATAAAAGGACTAAGAAGTGCAGTTCCCGATGCCCAGTGATCACTCTCTTTAAGACCTAGGACCTAGGCTGACCCCACGAAGAGGAGCTAGCGTGGAATCCCACATCAATTCTACAGCAAATCTCCCCTGGCTCAGTACCTCCAATAAAGTGTTTTCCACCAATCAAGTGGCTCCTGAATCTGTGTTTCTGTCCTTATCCCACTGGGCTCTGGAGAAGAATTAAGGCAGGTAGGGGGACCCTTGAGTTCTGAGAGGATTGTAAGCAGATAGATGGGAGGAAATGGGAAGGAATCCATCTTGCACAGTGAGGTAATCTCCTAAATTAAGTCTCTAGAGTTTATTCACGAGTTACTCGAGGTGAAGGATGAGCCAGCTCCACCTCTCCAGGGATAACGGATGGGATCGCTGAAGAGGTAGAGAAATCAGGCAGTGTCAAGTGTGAGGAATGGTGATTGGAGAGGAGGAATATGACGTCATCAGTGACCTGCACCTGCTCCATTGAATTCTCAGGCTCTTCCTAGGATGCCTGTTCAGAGAACGGTGCATTAGCCTCGCCTGTGGGTGAAGTTTTTGACTCTTTGACCAAAAGACACCTGTGCAGGCCCAAGTCAAGAGGTTGGTGGCTTCAGTTTTGAGTCAGATAAGACAGTTCCCAGATTCTTAAACAACTTGCTATTTATTCCCAAGATGACTGTGCATTAGCGGTGCTGTCTGTAGCTAGGCTGGTACGTGTATGCGTAAGGGGAAGCTGGCAGGGAGATACTGTTTTATTTTTTAGCCAAGTGACTTCTAAAATTACTAATGAAAGGTAGTAACCCGCATCAACTAGAAACTAGTGGGCTTATTCCAGTTTTACAGAACATTTTAAAAAGTCAGGGTGATTGTGTGTGTGTGTGTGTGTGTGTGTGTGTGTGTGTGTGTGTGGGGTGTGGGGGGGGGGGGAGTCCAGAGAATGCCCTCAGTGTTTTCCACTAGAGCTTATCTTCTGAGGCTGGATCTCTCACTGAACTTAGAGTTCATCAACCCACTAGACTCGGTGATCTCTCAGGGTCCACCCCAGTACTAGGGTTACAGACATGCACAGTCAAGCCCAGCTTTCAAATGGGTGCTGAGGATGCCAACTGACATCCTCGTGATTGTGTGGCAGGCACTTTCTAGATTGAGCTGTCTCCCTGGCCCACTGGTTTTTAAAGTTTAACTTGGGCAGGGTTAGGGTTGGGTTTGGGGGAGAGCAAGAAGACTCAAGAAGTAGAGAGAGCAGCAGGTCGCACCCCACACTTCTTAGGTCAGGGTGTGCCTAGGGATTTAGATCAGGTGCGATGACAAGAGTGTGGAATGACTTGACTCTGAAGGTTCCCTTTTGGGAAGGGACTTTAGTCCCAGCATTCGGGGAGTAGAGGCAGGTGAATCTCTGTGAGTTGGAGGGCGGTCTTGTCTACAGAGTGAAGCCTTGTCTCAAAAATAAATAAATAAATAAAAACATAAACTTTCACTTGGAAGGGAGAATGACTCAAAGGGAAAACAATTTGTTAATTTCATTGTGGGGACATGGTTCCCCTTTGTACCTTGGTGTTCCTGACAGCCTTGGACATGATAAAGATATATGTTTCTTAGTAAGATGCCCGTGAATTCAGACTTCCTCTCTGACCTATGACACTGTCCCTACCCACCTTCTGAAAATCTAAATGCTTTTGTGACAATTTAGCATAATAGAGCTGTCTGGAAGCTAAGGTTCAGGACCCAGCCTAAATCATGTGACCCATTTGAAATCTCTTCCCTCCCCTTCCCTCCTCTCTCTGTCTCTCTCTGTCTCTGTCTCTGTCTCTGTCTCTCTCCCTCCCTCCCCCTCTCTCTCTCAATTAGGAAAATTATAAATAAAGAAAGCTAGCGATGTCACTCTGGACCTTTCTAAGCTTGTGTGTATGTATCTGCGAAATGAGTGAAGGAATAAACAGTAATGCTGACCATTGTACTGTAGTTGTGTATGAAGGTTAAATGAAATAAACATCAAAAATTCCCTTGTACAGGGCCAGGCATACAGTAGACATTTTATTATTTGCTCTCTCCAGCTCCCACATTCAACCAGGGAACTACCCCAATGACGCATTCATTCACCCACACATTCACCCACCCATCCAGGCATCTGTCCTTGTATCTACGTATCCTTCCACCCACCTAGTATGCATTTGTGCATTCATTCATCTATTTACGCATCTTTCCATACATCAATCATCCATCTATGTACCTATGCTTCTGTAACTATCCATGCATCTACCATCAGTGCATCTAGCTGTACATGCACCAGTCCCTGCATCTGTTCATTTATACATCCATCCATCCACGCATCCATTGATAAAACTTGGTACATGTGCAAGTAGATGAAATGAGTAACTCATGTACATGGGTGGGGAATCAGACTGACCCAAGGCTTTCTTAGAGGCCCTGATGAAATGACAAAGGGAACTTTAGTCCTTGTGCAGGAACAGACTTGGCAAGGTCTGTCTGACGGTGGAGCCAGTGCCTCATAGGAGTCAAGGTTGTGGCTTCTGGGGACCCGACTCTTCCCCCTGGGCTGTGGTTAATGGTTCTTGGGCCACTGTGTCTGAGGTATCCCGTGCTCTCTTTGCTAACATTGTCTGACTCAGCCCTCTGCTGACTGTGGCCATTTCCCCCCTGCAAACAGTATAGAAGATGCTGTACTTCTTAATAACCTTCCTTGGTTCGTGCAAGACCTCCTAACCCCAGCTTTATAGCTTCTCTATCTTTCTCATCCCCTGGCACCTCCTCATCAAGATTCTGTCACTGAAGAATGACCTGTTGGTCCAGGTCACACAAGTGTTTAAACGCTTCCTTTTGGTTAAATAGCAATCATACAAAGGAGGCAACTATAAATGGGATGATCATTAGAGAAAAAAATAACAAGACCTGCCAATACAATACACAAAAAATTGAGCACTTGAAAGTATGAAGAAGGGGGTTGTGTTTAAAAAACACATTTATTGAGTGACTAGGTTTTAAAGGGGGGAAAGGGGGTCTTAAAAGGATGTCAATCAACCCAAACTCAGACACTACAGAAGTAAAAATGACTTTATTTGGGGCCTTAGGAATTGCACTTAGGAGACACTGGTTCAGACAGTCTCAGCCAGTCTTCCAAGGACAGAGGCAAAGTGGGAACTCACATGTGAGAAGGAGTGAGGAGCCAGACGGCTGATGGGAGACAGCGAAGCGTCGCTGGGCACGATGGCACGTGCTGGAAATCTCAGCACTTGAGAGGAGTGAGGAGGATCAGGCCAAGACCAAGGCTCTCTGCAGAATGAGTTCACGATGAGCCTGAGCTCCATGATTTGTCTGGAACAAAGCAAGCAAGAATAAAATCACCACCACCATCATCACACACAGAAAGAGACAGAGTGGGGGAGGTACAGACTTGATAGGAATATAAAAGAAGAGTCCAGTAATCCTTTGATATATATCTTGAGGTTCTAGGCACAACACAGCGGTCTGATTATTGATGTCACTGCACACACCTGTGATCAAAGCTGACACCCCAGGCAGCCACAGGGATTTGTAGGAGTCTTGTTTCCCTGATTGTAGCAAGCTTTTTCTTCAGCTGCCAGTTCATAACAACAAGAAAACCTACTAAATATGAAAGCCTGACCTTAGCTTAGGCTTGTTCCTAACTAGCTCTTATAACTTAAATTAACCCATTGTATTAATCTACATTCTGCCACGTGACATCACCTCTCTTCCATCTTGCACCTCCTGTTTCCTCTCCATGTCTGATTGGCGACTCCTCTCTTCTTCCCAGAGTTCTCTCTCTGCCTGGAAACCCCACCAATACCTTCTGCCAAACTATTGGCCATTCAGCTTTTTATGACACCAATCACAGCAATGCATCTTCCCACAGTGTACAAATCTCCCACAACACCTGATGCCCCCTCCCCATTCGGATAGGCTCTTCAGGGTTGCTTCTTTCTCCCTTTTTATCTTCCCAAAGACTAGGAGTTATCACAAGTTATGAGTGTCACTGTGGTAAAGCAGTAGCTTTATAGACTATGGTCCTGTTGTACCCAGCATCCCCCAAAGACCACCAAGAGACCAAATCTGATGCAAAAGCAAAGAGTCTTTTTATTGCAAATTAACTCGGGACTCTCTGTCTGACCCAGCAGCAGAGCAGGAGAGACCTCAAGTGGCAATGGGGCAGGGTTTTTATCAGGGGTAAAGCAGGAGGTGGGTTTTGGGGGTCTACAGACTACATAGGAACAGACTCAGAATTGGTTTATGCAAGTGGCAATCATGTTAGTTACTTTTAATTGGCCAGGGTTAGTTGGGGGTTACAGTTAGCATTTTTGGGCAGGCCTGGACAAATCCCAGGCTTTGCCCTTGAGCTGCCATGGAGGCTGGCTGGCCTTGCACGTACTGACTGTGGGGGCTGACTCAGTGGCCCAGGCTCTGTCCTTGACTCATGCACGTAGCTCTAAGTTAGTGAGGGGTCCCAGACAGTAAACAACTGGCTGAACCTTGAGCAGTCAGAGTACATGCAGAAAGGGAGCTTCTGCAAGGACTATGTCTTTTGTTCACGGCCCTCCCAGAGACTGCTTGCTCAAGTCTCAGGAAACTGAAATTGAGGCCTGATCTCTGAGAGAAGACTGACAGCCTGTTATGGTGTCTGCCTGGTCCTTTCAGTCCCACTGTCCAAAGATTCCAAGTTTGGCACCCAGTGTGAAACCAATCTGTTACTGGGTGCCTCAGGCAGAAGCTGATTCTGGAGGATCCCAACACACCAAGCCAGGCTGCTGTCCCCATAAAACCCTATGTAAAAAATAATGGTGATGTAGGAAAGGAGATGATCAGTGTAACTGTACTGGGAAGGACTTGGGGGACCAGCAGCCCTGTCATCAATGAGCAAACAAGAGCTTTGTGGCTCTATCAGGAAGGAATGAAAGGAGCTGGGCAGCCATGTGCAGAGTTCAGAAGTCTTGGTCAAGCAGTTGACTCTTGACTGTGACTTCAGAATGGCCACACGGAGCTTCCTTGCAAAGGAGAAAGTTGCTACTGCCTTAGGGTAGCTCTGACTCATCATAAGATGTCTATCCATCATATCTGCAAGAGATAGTGACTCAGAGAGGAGGGCTGGTCAGAAAGGCAAGATGGGACTAGTTCTTCTAGATCGAAGGTGGTGAGTAGAGGTATCTGTATGGTCTTCCAGTGGGACAGGACATTAGTGTGTGTGTGTGTGTGTGTGTGTGTGTGTGTGTGTGTGTGAGAGAGAGAGAGAGAGAGAGAGAGAGAGAGAGAGAGAGAGAGGAGAGAGAGAGAGGAGAGAGAGAATATATGTGAGTGTGGTGTGTGTGTAAGTGCAGGAGACATGTGCATCTATTCATGGCTGCTGGAGGAGACTGTAAAGCTCCTGGCCCTATCACTCTCCCCTTTTCCTCTGAGACAGGGGTCTTAGAAACTGGAGCTAGGCCGGCAGAGAGCCAGCCAGCCCTGGTTAGCCTCCTTCTATCCCACACAGTCCTGTGTCTATAGACACACATGTAGCCAGATCCAGCTTTTTACATGAGTGCTGGGATCTGAACTCAGCTCCTCGGGCTTATGTAGCATGTGCTGTAACCCATCTCTCCGGCCCCTGGAACAGAACACTGTAAAAGCCGACGTGTGACAGTCTGCTGGGGACTGGTTCAGTGCTTTGTCAACTGGACTCAATCTCCAGTCATGTGTGAAAAGGGCACCTCAACTGAGAAGATGCCTCCAGCAGACTGCCTGTGGGGCACTTTCTTCATTGATGATTGGTGTGGGAGAGCCCAGTCCACTGTGGGGGTGCCACCCAGAGGCAGGTGGTCATGAGTTGTGTGAGGAAGTCATGAGGAGCAAGCCAGTAAGGAGCATCCCTCCATGGTCTCTGCTTCAGCTCCTGCCTCCAGGTTCCTGTCATGCTTCCCCTGATGACGGACTGTGACCTGTAACCAAATAAACCCTGTCCTCCCCAAGTTACTTTTGATCCTGGTGTTTTTATCACAGCAACAGAAAGTAAACTAAGACAGCTGGTTGTGACATCTCTGTGAATCTCAGAATTGTGTTAGTCACTCACCCTGCTTCCTTCTTTGAAGTAGAGGACTACCGGCTGGAGGAGAATGATCCATTGTGTGTGTGTGTGTGTGTGTGTGTGTGTGTGTGTGTGTGTGTGATGTGTATTTGTGTTATGTGTGTATATATTATGTGTATGAATGTTTTGCCTGTGTGTGTGTCTGTGCACCGCATGCATGCCTGGTGCCCAAAGAGTTCAGAAGAGGCTGTCAGATTCCATGGAACTGGAGTTAGGGATGGTTGTGAGCCACCATGTCGGTGCTGGGAACTGAACCGAACCTGGGTCCTCTACAAGAGCAGCCAGTGCTCTTAACAACTAAGACAACTCTCCAGCCCACCCCCTTTTGCAGTACAGGTGCTCGAACCCAGGGCCATATGCGTGCCAGGCAAGCACTCTACTACTGAGCAGCATCTCAGATTTAAACACAACTCAAATGGCTAACATGACTGTGCTCAGACTTGAGAAGGATCTGACTCAAGGCTTGAGGTAGCCAAGGTGACAGGTACAGAAGAAAGCTCGGCTCCTGAGCCCGCCACACCGCAGCTCCATTCACAGCAAGTGCTTTTAGCAAACACAGCCTCAGAGTCCCTGCTATACCAGGACTAGCAGCAACAGATCACCTGGGAACTTGCAAGAAATTTAATTTCTGTGGCCCCACCCCAGCTCTACTAAATTTGAAACTCAGGGTGGGGCCCAGCAATCTGTTTGAACAAGTCCTCCTGATGAGTGTGCACTGAAGCTTGAAACCAGCAAAGGAGGATTAAGAGACAGACCCACCAGAAATTCCGGATGGGAGTTACCAACTAGGAGATTTCCCGACATGGCTGTGTACCATACGTGTGCAGTATCCATGGAGGCCAGAAGAGGGCATCGAATGCTTTAGAACTAGAGTTACAGATGGTTGTGAGTCACCTTATGGGTTCCAGGAACTGAACCCAGGTCCTCTGCAAAAGCAGCTAGGGCTCTTAACTGCTAAGCCATTTCTCCAGCCCAGGGCCTGTTTTTTTTTTTTTTCCTCCTTTTCTTTGCTTCCTAATTCTTGTGTTAGACTGCTGATCTGTTTTCTGAATAGCATCAAGCAATCCTGAGTCCAAAATTTTGCACTTCCAAAGACATACCTCTTTTTTCTTTTCTTTTCTTTCTCTTTTTGGTGTGTGTGTGTGGTTTTTTTGAGACACGGTTTCTCTGTGTAGCTCTGGCTGTCCTGAAACTCACTCTGTAGACCAGGCTGGCCTTGAACTTGTAGAGATCCACCTGTCTGTGCCTCGAGTGCTGGGATTAAAGGTGTGTGCCACAGCTGCCTCTTGAGACATAAACAAAGTAGACCATTTACATTTCCAAGACACAGAGAGAGCCTAATCTAATCCTTGACAAGGTTTGAGTGGACTTTGAGTAAAAGTAATGAAAAGCCAAAACATCGTAGGGGTAGTAGCACACCCTGTCTCAATTAAAAAAAAAAAAAAACATTTAAAAAGAGGAAGAAAGAAAGGAAACCCCAAACACTTGTTACTCAGTTCCCAGAACCCACATGGCGGCTTCCAAACAGCTGTGGCCACTCCCAAAGGACCCTAGCGCCTCCTCTGACCTCTGCAGGAACTGCACTCCTGTGCTGCAGAGATACACATTCAGGCAAAACACTCATACACACAAAATAAAAATAAATCAAGCTTTAAAAACAAAAGCCTCCAGTTCACACCTCAACAGAAGCCAGTTTCCTGGGATCTGTTCTGTCTGTCTCACGAGCTCCAACCCACGAATCTAAATAAATTCCTCCCTAAAACTCACTCACTGTGCTCTTTACATTTTCTTCTTCAAATTATGGGACAAAACCCAAGAGGCCACTAACTCTGGAAGTTTCTGTATGACCATGGCACCCTCACTCCCAAATTCAAGCCCACCTGAGGCCTCTGCAGAACTCAAAGACATCCCCAAATTTCCTGTATCACAATGAGAACCCACATGGTGCCCTCCCTGCCTGGCACCCCAGTTCACTGTCCCAGCAGGTCTTGTGGAGAGTGAGGAGGCAAAGCAGGGGAATCTTGCTGAAGGCGGAAAGCCATTAGGAGAGAGACAGAGAGAAATTCCAGCTGGACTGAGGTTATCAGTCCTCACTTGGGAGCTATCACCGCAGGCCAGGCCCTGATGTTCATGCGTTTTGCTGGGTGAACATCTTGCCTCTGGTGAGGGCTCATTTCCAACCTCGGCTCATGATCAAATTATCCTGCTGTGGGAGTTTGCAAACAGCAGGCACTGTGATAGCGCGTAATAGCTCTACCCGTGCCTGCGAATGAGAGTAATTCCCCCCAGGTGCCCCCAGAACAAGCAGAACATTTGGGAGATTAGAAGCAAAGACCTCATTTCCTGGCTGGTCCGTGACAGACACCAGTGGAAATCAGGGTTTGCTGGACATCAGAGGATGTAACCATCCTAGCAGGCTTGAGTGTGTTCTAAGGAGAGATGCCTGTGTCCTTCCCTTCAGCTATCAAACTGTTGGAATGACGGTCCCCAAGAAGCTGCCCTTTCACCCAGGAACCTCATGAAGGGAAAGGCTGGTGCCTGGTGCAGCTGTCGGAGGAGCTTGTCTCCTGGAAAGAGACTTCATGGAGTTCTGACAACTTGGCAGCACACTTTGCAAGAGAGACCACACCTTGACCAGGACAGCTTAGGTTTACCTAACCCTGGGCCTCTACTTAAAACTGGCCTTCATGTCACCCCAAAGACGGGCTGGGTCGGAGGATTACACCGAGAAGGAAAAATACACATGATAAACTTATGTCATAAGATTTACTGAAGTACTTACTTAAGAAACATTAAGTAACATAAAGGTAGAACTGAGCTGAGTGGGCGCTGCCTCAAACCCAGCTCCAGATAGATCGTGCCCTAACCGGACTTCTTAGAAACTGCAAGGCAGGGAAGGCAGGGCTGGTCCTAATGCAGCTAGAGTTCAGGTTCACTCAGGAGCTTTGTTTTGAGATTTGCTTGCCAGGGCTGTTCATTAAACCTCCTTTCAGGAAGAACATAAATCTGCCACAATCACAGCTACCTGAAGAGCAGTTCTGGTCTGTGTCAAAGATAACAGCGACAGGGTCTCTGCCCTGTGATCCTGCCATTTGCCCAGTTGCGACAAAAACAAAACAAAAAACTAATAAACTAAAAAAACAAAACAAAACAAACAAAACAAAAAAGAAACCCCGTACTTTCTGCTTCTGTAAAACCTGCTTAATTGGGGCTGGAGAGATGGCTCAGTGGTTGAGAGCACTGGCTGCTCTTGCAGAGGACCCAGGTTCAGTTCCCAGCACCCACGTGGCAGCTCACAACTGTCTATAAATCCAGTTCCAGAGATCTGACTCCCTCTTCTGGCCTCTAAGACATACAGACAGACATACAGGCAAAACACCCATGCACATCAAATATAATAGTAGTAACAAGACATTTTTAAAATCCCTGTTTAATTGCTCAAATTGTAACTTGGGGTGGGGACTTAAAGAGGCACCTGCAGATGCCCATATAAAACGTAACAACTTTCTATAGGGGCGGTTCCTCTTTGGGCATTAGCCAGAACCAGCTGCATGCTATTATTGAAGAATTTTTTTCCTTGTTAATCTCTAAGTGCTTGGAATGATTTCTCACCGGGAGGGTTTCACCTGTCATCACAAAGGAACCAGAAAGAGATGTATGGATCAGCAGAAGCAGGTAGGGTTTGTTAGAAAACAATGCACCTCCCAGGGAGAAAGCTCAGCAGAGCAGGGAGGAAGTTTAGAAGCTCAAGGGTAAGAGACAGAGCTGTAACTCCACACCTTGAAGGCTCCCTGGCTTGCCTGCACGGTCCAGAGTTCTTGCTCACTAGCTGTCCACGGCATGTAGCTCTACAAACAGTGTCGCACACTCCTAGTCCTATTAGCTGTCTGAGTCTTCACAGAGGGGGGCGTGTTCTAGTGTCACAAAAAGCCAAAGGTCCTGCAGAGGTTCTGTTAAAATTTAATTAATTAATGTGTGTGTGTGTGTGTGTGTGTGTGTGTGTGTGTGTGTGTGTGTATGTGTGTGTGTGTGTGTGTGTGACATGATGCATGAGGACAGCTGTGGGGAATCAGTTCTCTCCTCGCAACACCAACTCCAGAGATCAAAGGCAAGTTGTCAGGCTTGTGTGACAAGAGCTTTTATTACTGCATCACCTTGCTGGGCCAGGTGGTGTGCTGAGATCAGGCCCTAAATCAGCTCATACTTTGTAACATAATGGTTTTTTCAGACCATTTCTTGCCCCGAAGGACTCCATTTTACAAGCATTTTTTAAATGTGTATTTTTGTGTGAATCTATGCTGTGTGTGTGTGTGTGTGTGTGTGTGTGTGTGTGTGTGTGTGTATGGTGGTGGTGCCAGGCCTTCTGACCCCCATTCTCTACCTTATTCTACCACACAGTGACCCTCAAGGCTGTGTTCAGGATCCTGACAAGAGGTTTAAGCTTCAATAGAGGGTAAGAGGTCTGCATAACCAAGCGGTCGTGGTCACAGTGTGGTCCTGCCCATCACTGACCCATCTCCCTCTTGACTTTGGTCTGTAAAGGAATAGTAGGAACAGCCAACTGCACAAACATCTTCAGTACTCTAAGGCATGGAGCCTCCACCACAGACTTGGGGAGGTGAGGAGCAAGTAATGTTTACTGAGTGGGCAAAATGGAGTGGTCACATCTGCTGTCTATCATACGCTGGTTCTTCTCAGCCTGTGGCCCTTGACCAGCAGTGTCCCATCATTTGGTGGTTGCTTGTTAGTTTTGTGGCCTCCCAGGCCACCCCAGAGACAGCCAATCAGAATGTGCACTTAACAAGCCCTGGGGGACTCCTTGGCAGAGTGGAATTTAAAAAGCACCACCATAGCCATTGTGGTAAGTGTTCTGCAACCGCCTTCTAGAAGCCAGAGGTGGGAATTAACCTTAGAGCTTTAACCAAGGAGGCCAGAAGAGGGCATCAGATCTCCTGGAACTGTCCTTTTGAGGGGAAATGGGTACCCTTTGGACCTGACAGGTCCTTTATAGAAAAGAAGTAAAAGACAAAACAAAATAAAACAAAACAAAAAAAGGAATTATGTGTGGGAACTTATAAACCACGTAAAGGGAGGAAACCAGCTGAGAACAGCCCTGTGGTACAGTGCTGCATCCAGTGACGGGCATCACAAAGCAGTCTTGGTCAAGGCCATTGATCATCATCTCCATTCTGGTTCACCAAGGACCATAGGACAAGCTGGTTCTCGAGAGATGTTTTTCCTGGGTAGAAGCATTGCCCACCGTGGGCAATCAAGCTCATCTGGGCTTGGTCTGGTTTGCAAGGTTCTGCTCTTCCTGGATGGAATCCAAGGCAACTAGGTTTAGGTGAATTAGGGCAGTGGCTTGTCTCTGAGGCCCTGAGTCTTGAAGGGGATGGATGCTTGTGTAAGCAGAAGCTCCTTAAGTGACTAACAGCTTTTCTGATCCAGAGTAAATGAGACAGTTGGAAAATGATGGCAACCCTGGGCTTTCACCTCGCTTCAGTTACCTTGTGGGCCAACTTGAAACCAGGGCTTTTTAGTAGAACAACCTCTAGACGCCTGTTTCGAAATGCTGATGGAGAGGGTAGGGATGGCATGTGGCTCAGTGAGAGAGCAGGCATTCAGCATCCCCAGAACCCCAAATAAAAAAACTAGGAATGAAAACCCTTGATATATACTCATTTCTAACCCTGATATAAACCCCTTTATAAAACCGAGGGTTGTGGATGACAGCCTGGGAGCCCACGGATCTGACTAACACTGAGATGGAGATGGGGATAAGAAGATGTGTGTCTGCAGGTCTGGGGAGAACAGAGATGCACCTGCTAAGGCTGGCTAGACACGTCGAGGGAAGAGAGAGGCAAGCTGTGTGGCAGCTGGAGGCTGACTCGGCATAGTGATGTGTGCCAAGACACCAGTGACTGTTCAAACAGTGAAGACCCAAGACCACCCAAAACCGCCGGGGCCAACATGGCTGATCATGGTGAGGGATGAGAGCAAACTGCCTTTTATTTCATTAAAATGCCACTTCTATATTATCAGCCTTGAAAATCACCTGTTCCCATGTATACAACATCATGCCTCTTGTGAAACCCCGTATGAGATTTTTTTAATTTGTAATTTTGAGTGTGTGTTATGGTGTGTGTGTGTGTGTGTGTGTGTGTGTGTGTGTGTGTGTGTGTGTG